>CAEGAE010033011.1:0-17971 GCA_903067095.1 Girardinus metallicus | reverse complement strand
TATATATATATATATATATATATATATCTCCTCTTTTACTAGACATTATAGCACACGAGAGGAATGCCGATCGATCGGCCGATCATAATCGGCAGATTTCCGTGAAAAATGATCGGTGATCGCCGATCACGGTGTCTTGTTGCCGATCACCAAAACGTATCTCACTTCTCAGCCTGCGTGTGCAGCTGATCTCCTCTTTCCTTCACACTGCGCAAGCGCGCAGCAACATATCCTGCCGTGTGGAACTTGAACGCTCTGAGAGTGAATGGGGAAGTTTGCGTGTTGCGGCGGAAAATTACCTCTTGGGTGAAGCACGTCAAAATACATCAACACAACGAATCTAATATGACATTTAAAAAAACAAACACTTGACGGAGTTTGGCCACATCGAGGCTCAACGCAAGGAAAAAATTACATCCGGAGCGGACAGATGGCAGGTAAAGCGGCGCACTACTACCAACACTCACCCGGATTAGCATGACAGTCAGAAAGCTAAACAAATAACCCGTAAAAAACCATAACAACGACAAAGATTTCACATATTAAAACTTTCACTATGTTTTCACTAATCAGCTAGCAATGCTATCAGGAAGTTTTGATTCAATAACCCATGATTGTTTATTTTGATGCAACCTGCATTTGACTTTGAATGAATGTTTCTCTCTTTTACTAGACATTATTTGATAGAGGCAGTGTTGTGAGACTTATTTGATTCGTGTATAATTTAGGGTACACAGAATCTTACTGTTAAATGTTGTTTAACTGATTGCAGGTTTTTCAGTTGTTCTTTTGACTGAGTAGCTGCTGTATTGTGCCTGCAACTATGTTGCATGTTTACGTTAATTAGGTGACTTTATTACCAGATAATTTTTTAATTTGCCAGATCACATAGTATCATTTGTAACTAACGGGAAAAATAAACAGTCAATCCAGGCGATCGGCAAAGATCGGTGATCGGCAGAGATCGGCCTCATGGTTGATTGGTACCGGAATCGGCAGTGAAAAATCTGATTGGAGCATCCCTTGTATATACGGACTGGTGTTGGTCTATTGTGTTTAATCAAGCATGAGCATACTTTTCAGTAAGCTATGTTAAATAAACTTTTTTTTTTCTTTTCTGTCAATGTACAATTATTATTACTATTTTCTTTTTTGAGAAACTAAATTTTGGGTTTGCATTGGTTGTTATCAAAAGAACAAAAAAAGAGCTTTCTTTTGTTAATTGCTCAAACAAATTAACTATTCCCCTGTATTCAGAAGTAACTGAGATCTATCTAACATCCACCCAACTCGGAGTAGGCCACAGCAACTTACTTCAAAAGTTAAAGCCTTGAACTTTTTGGTATTCTTCCAGTGAGTCTAGCATTTGCCAAGATTTGCCAGTTTATGCCTGCTTTACTGTAGGTACGAAGCTTGATTTTAATATATCGAATCCCTGCCAGAGTATGATTACTGCCTGTTTTAACAGCTCCGCTGCTAGTTTTAGCATACTCTACTGGCCCATTATTTCTGAATATCAAAAGTTTGAAAGCATGAAAGTATTATTTGTGCAACATTTATTTTGTGCAATGTTTTAAAATCACTTTGTTGCACAGAACTAAAACTGTTATCTCATGTTAAACCAGCATATATTTTAAAGGCTTGCATGCATGCACACTTTTAAACCACAAACATCAAAGTAGAGAACAGTTTTAAAGTTGTAATTTAAATGCAGACTTTATGTGTATAGTAATGTATTATATTTTTAAATAGAAATTTAACAGCATGTGAGCTTATTCACATGAGACAGAGACGTTATAGTATCAATAAAGACAAACCTCCTTATGTTTTAAGTAATTTTTGTCATTCGCTGACCTCAGATGCAACAAGCCAACATTTCCTGCTGCTCCTCAAACTTGTTGCCTTATTAACAAGTGGCCCTGTGCACACACAAACACGAGCAGAGAGTGCAATCCCTGGTGTGACTGGTATAACTCAGTAACGTTTAGTAAGAGGATGGAACGGGGATTACGTAGGCATCCACACCATGTCTGTGCTTCTCGCCTCCATGGCCTACTTGCTCTCTCACTTTCCTTGCTTGGTTTTGCCTCTAGTTAAATGCTGGACAGCAAAAGCCTGGCTGAATGATTCATTGCAGTGTGTGAGTGTACTGTATGTTTCCCTACGACGACGGCAGACTGCTTTAACTCCGTTTTTGTGCGAGCAAGTTTGTGTGTGTCAAGCCTGTTATACAAGTTACACAACCTCCACTGCAGTTGGATTGGCTGTGTATTTGTCAGTCAGAGAGAGTAGTCTTCCTGCATGGAGACAGTAATGTGCTGTGCACTGCTCTTGCTAGGCTGAAGTTAGCTGGAGGCTTTGTGGCCAAACTCAATATGTCAAGGTCCTGTCCTCCACCAACTCCCCCGACATACAGCTTTTACATGATATTCTTTTGTGTGCACTCTGCTTGCAAACGTTGCATGGCTGCAATACAGTGTTTTGAGACCAGAAAGTGATTTGTTGAGTCTGAATAAATTAAGGTCAGAGCTTTTTTTTAAATTTTGTTCACTGAAGATATCAGCATAAGATTGCCAGTTTAGCTGACACATCCAGGTAGCCACAACTTGTTCCATAAAAAAAGATAAACGAACACAGAAACGATCAGATTTTATTATTAAATGTTTTTGGGGTTTTTTTCAAATTGCTGTTGCATAATTTTGCAGATTATAAGTTGGTGTTCATCCTTTCTGTCATATGGGCTAACATTGTCAGGTCAAAGTACTTTTTGTAGATGAAACCTCTCTTCCAAGGCAAAACAGTTTATTCTGCTGCTGATTCTTGCTTTGCACAGTCTGACTTGGATGATTGAGGTTAGTGGAGACCAAGCATATTGGCAATTTAACAATTTATTCAGTTAGCAAATTGGTGTCTCTTTAGTGTGTTGAAGAACCATACACATCCACAACAGTCTGGTACTTCCTCTCATGCTTGGTCACACAGTACTGGGATGGTATAACATTACTCAGTCAGAGAAAGCGGTTTTGTTGAAAACCAGGATAGCAGTCTGGCATGAAAACCAGGATAGCACCAATTTAAGTATTCAATAGGATTAAGGTCAGGTGTGCAAGATGGCTTTACAGTGTGAGTCTCTGATTATTGGCATCTTGGGAGATGGAGTTGCTCCATAAGAGGAGAGAGATGGAATTATAACCATTGGCAAAATCTCATATTGATATCGCTTTTCAATGAAATTGCCTTAAATGATTATGAATCTTGGCTCCACACCCATCACACTGCCTTCACCAAACACTTCCTGGCATGATGCAGAATCATAATTGTTTCTCTTTTAAAGTATTCTACATGTGTTTTACTAGAACCAAAACCTTGGGGCAGACCCAGAGCTTGGTGAGAGAATGCCAGAACAAGCTTGGAGGTGCTGCTGGGAGCAAATCAAAAACTCATAGACCAAAAAAGTAAAAGCCAAACAAAGCAGACTTTTAGGCAGTCTTAAAGTTTTGCAGGGCTGAACTTTAACTTGAATGAAGAACCAAATAATCTTATCTCTTGACAATGTAAGATGCAGTGTTACAAACAATTGGATTCTTTCATTATCACTGAAGCAAAACTCAAACATTCATCACTAGTTTTGGAAAGGACACCAGGTTCTCCTAGTCAGGTTCTCCTGTGGAATTTTCTTCCACATCAGTTCCGTTTCATTCCCATCATTGCCATTTTTCTAACACTTGTAGCATCTCTTCCATAAACATGAGGCTATCATGCGACCAGGTCCTCGAGTCTGTTCGAACATCAGATGATCTCCGAACACCAGCTTGTAGCCATCCTGATTCCATACTCCCTGTTTGAAGACAACTTCAACAAACAGCCTTGTGTCAGGATGACGTAAATTTGGCTACAACCGAGGGCTAATCTGCCCCGCCACCCCTGCTCCCTGCCCACCCTTCTCCCCCCGCCTCTTTGTTGTTTCACAGAGCTTTCTAAAGGCTTACAATTTAGCAAGGACCGATTTGCTGCGGCCCTGGAACGCTCTGAAATTCCTCTCTGTGCTCCCCCTCACATGTGTAGATTGTTTACGGAGATGAGGAATTCTGGAGGGACGGTGGCCCATGAGGGGCTTTGGTTGCGATGGTTACTAACCCCTGAGCTGGGTTCCATTTAGGAGAAAGGAGGCCAAATCATATGCTGACAGAATAAAAGTGTTCTAATGAAGGGAAAGTCAAAGCAGCTATAAATTTGTGTGTGTTTTCTTGATTTGTATGTTGTGCTGATTGAGCATCATTTTAATGTTACCTTTGATAACGGGGATCCTTTGACTTCAGTATTAAAATTTGAAGCATGAAAGCTAGAATTAAAAAAAATATATTTCTCATAAAGTAATCTGTTTTCATGAGGTTAAAAAAAATTAAAGGCTTGTTGCAGTGCTTTTATTTTGTATAAAAATGCAGTGTGCAATGGTGATTAATATGAAATATTATATGATGTATAAGTGAAAAACACCCCTCCAAGAGTAACATTTAATTTTTTTTTTTTTTTTTTTTTTTTAAGTTGTCTTAATCAAAGAATTGTGAAGCACTCCTAAATGAACCGTGCTTGAGTTTTGAGTCCGGGTCGTAGATTTGGACTCTTTGTTCTGTTCCTCAGTGTGATGTTGAATGTGTAACTCTGCTTCACTGCCGTCTGGGAGTGCAGTTGCCATGGGTGTGCGTTTGTGTCTCTGCTAGAAGGTTTCAGTGGGTAATGCAACTCAAAGTCACTTTTAGAGGATGAATACAAGGATCCAGCATTTCTTTGGGCTTCAGCAAGATTTCACCTCTGTTCACACGATTTACTTGTCAGTATCAGCTGAATGGCGTTACTTACGTAGCAAAGACCAATTTTAAATCAGAACTTTGGACAGTTTACTTACAACTTGCCTATTTTAATATATACAACTAACTATTTTAATTGGTTAGTTGTATAGATTTGGTTCCAACACCAAATCTACCTTAAAAAGCATTAATACCCACAATGGGAATCTCCAGGGTCTTCCTGCTCTCCTCTTTTGGGGATACGGCCAATCAGGCCCCCCCCAAAAATATGGCACATTTTGATTGGCTGTGTTGCAAATTCTAGCCAATAACCGTAGTTTTCTTTTGTCATTTTTCACTTTTTGTGCCATTTTTCTTATCACTATGTTTTTTTTCCTCCTTCATTTTACATAAATTAGTAATTTAATATAATTCTGTTTTTTTGCAAAGCTTGGGTTGTTTTCAGTAGTCGAATACCTAAAAATAGAAACAAGATGGTTGCTCTTTAATTTAACCATAACATTACCATGTTCTAGACAGAAGGACATAAACAAGGACTAGGTTGGGTTTGAAGCTCTTGACAAATAATTTTGTTGGATGAAGGACAAACTTGGCTGTTTGCATTGTAAAGACCCACATGTTGTATAATATTGTACACAACTATAATTTCATGTTATTCAACTGCTTGAGAGATTAATGTCTAAACCACAATATACTCTCCTTTTCTCTTAAGACTGAGATGCTTACTCATCCAATAGTCCTCAAAAACTCTGTCTGATCAATGACTTAAGTTGAAATAACAGAACAAAAATTAGACACGACAAGCTGCTTACCATGGATAAAAACACAGGGCAATTTTTATTTGGATTTAAAAAGCTGCACCAACTTCTTGATAGCTTCAAATGAGAGGTTTTTTGTTGTTGTTTTTTTTTTACCTTCATGCAAAATTTTTGAGAAAATGGAACAATAGAACAAAGTACAAAGAAAATGGGGGTGCAAAATTCAACTTAAAGGTAGCAATTTAGAGGAGTTATGGTGATTAACAATAAGACTGCGTTAAGTTTGTTTGATCTTTGTTCTCTAGTTTTGAGTTTAGCCCAAAGAGAATGTGTGAGCATCTAAAATAGCTGCTAAAAATGTGCAACAGCCTTTGCTCACTTTTTTAGTCTTTGCACACCTTTTCGCACCTGATACACTCAAGATAGATAATAGTGTTTTTTCTGTGCATCATATCTCATCTGTATTTAATGTCATTGAACCCAGCTGTTTAATTGGGTACCTTTTCTGTTTGCATGTTTAGTGAAATTGCAGTAATCATCTCAAATTCCATCTAAGTTGGATTTTTCTGTCAGCCGAAAGAAAATTAAACAGTTTTTCCTGTTTGTCTGTGTTTTGTGCAATTTGCTTCCCTTCAGCTTTTCCAGATTTTATACAGGTCAGGTGGAAAGGAATGGTTTTTGTCATTGTGATTTGTAAAATCCATTCGACCTCTAAACTAATAAAGAAGACATTTCATGTGAAATTTCTCAACTGTTTTGTTTCTAACTCTTCTATTCTTCTTATTTTTCAGACCACATTAACAGAGGTGCAGTTTGGACCAATGAAGCTATTTAAAGACCCACTTCAGGTACCGTAAAACAATGCTCGACATGTGTTTGAGTGATACTTTAATGCATACAAGCCCAAAGGCAACACCAGGAGTGGTTCAGTCTATGGTTTATGCCTGCGTCCATCAGCAGCCGATTGCTGAGCATTAGAGCTAAACTTGGTGTGGCTGTCAGTGCTTTGTTGTGTTTCTTTAAGGATTAGTATTGAAAAACAGCTTTTGTTTGGAGTTACAATAAATCTCGAATATCTTCAAAATGCCACACCTCTCTAAGGAACATGCAAGCATTCACCGAAGAGGAGGGAAGCTCAGCCGTTAATGGACGTGTTGTGTACTACGCAGCATTGGCGCTGTCAAGGCAACGGGGCCAAATATTTGAGACTGGGAACATACCATAATGAACAATACGCATTCTGGAGAACTGCAGAGGATCAGCAGTTTCGTCACCACAGACTGGATCTTCTCTGACGTTCTCTCAAGATACAGTTTGTTCCAGCAGCATGTCCCGCTTCTGCTGTGTGTAAAAAGGAAAAATCCAAATTCGTAGGAAATATTTCCGATTAATCCTTGATTCAAGAATATATTAGAAGTTTCTACCTAAAATTTCTAAAGTTAAAATGTAAAAATGTACTTGCCTTTGTCATGTGAATGAGGTTATAAAAGGATTTTTCCCATTTTGAAACCTTCTTTTTGATTGTTTACCGGGGGGGGGGGGATAAAACAACTAGTTTTAAACTCTGTACATTGCCACTCTAACACAGCTGGGGGTATTCTTCAGAATTAAACCATCTGAATTAACGCTCCGTGTATTGTGAGTGCACAGACTCGGCCTCATTGTTTGATGCACTTGAGTTTGGCCATGGTAGGAAAACGAGGTAGAGAGATATCCCCTTCCTGTTTTTGTCACTCACAGCTGATCCTGTCATGCCCTCCTCCTCGTTTCTCTCGCCTCACAGGATCAGGCTGGCCCTTATGCCTCTTTTCAGCCATAATGTTGTCTAAACGGCATAATCAGGTGCTGCCAAATGCTCACCAACCTTCTCTTTCTGTGACTTTCCTCGCTCTTGAGCACTTTTCTCCATCATTGTGCCTTTTGAAAGTTAGAAATAGATATATATTTTCACGTTAAAACACGGTGAATCTGTCTGATCTGATCTTGGCCTCAATACCCAGGTCCACCACCTCTGGGGGAATGTTGACTCTCCTCCCAACATCCCAATGTGGAATTCTGATCTAATTCCCCCGTGCTTACCGAACATAGTTGCAGGAATCTGAGGTGATGTATTTACGACTTGTGCACTTATTGCTGCTTGTAAGGAAAATACTCCTACAGTATGTGGAATATGGTTTACATTTGCAACACCTCCGACAGACAGACACATTCTCTGCTTCTGTCGACTTTGAGCTAAATGATACGCCAGTTGAGCTGAAATTGTCTGGTCCCCCTCTGTCCTGACTCAACCTCACAGGTGGGACGCAAACTTAAACGTGCAGAACAAGCTTCCTCTTCTTTACATTCACTCTGCTGCCTGCCAACAGTCGGAGATGACGTCTGTTTGAGAGAGTGACTCATGAATCTACTCTTAGTGCAGCACCGCTCCGGGAGGCGGGCCTAAATCTCCTGTCCAGTATTTACGCAAGTGAAGGGAAGGCGGAGGGAGAGACGGGGTGGGGGGAGTGGGAGTGGAGGTGGGGATTGCTTGGAAGAGTGGTGGCAGAGAGGGAGCTCGCTCTCAATGGCTGGCTTGATGGTAGCTGCAGCAGCACTTTCAGACATAGCCTTGGTTAGACCTGTTGGGGTGAGGGTGGGGGAAGAGGGGCTGCAGCCAGTCAAGGCCGCCTCGGCTAATTGTGCCATAGATCATCACGGCGGACCATAAAACTTGTGACGCACAGGAATAAGAGCTAAGCCCGATCAATCTGGGGCCGTTCGCTACGGGCCCACGGGTCAAACCGTAGGCTGATTATAGAATGACGGGCGCGAACGAGCAGGAACGCAGCAGCTGTGAGCTGCACATAGTCATCTCGGCTAATCAAACCATGAGATCAGATTACCACACATTCAGTAAGTGATTTAGACAAGTCATTTTACAAGTAAAAGTGACAAACAAAATCTTCAAATCTGAGCAATGAATTTTGAACTAGAAGGGTGAGCATGGTTTTGGTGATAAAAATTTAAAAATGTGGTTTTTGTTTCTATGCAGCCTCCTGATTTAAGTGAGTTGAGGCATTTTTTCCTGCAGCTGAGAGTCTTTTGGTATACCTCTCTATAAACTTTGGACATCTGGAGACTAAAATATTTTCCCATTTTTCTTCCCAAAATGGGTTAAGATCAGATTTTGATTGGATGGTGAACATCTGTGATCAGCTCTTTTAAAGTCTTGCCGCAATCTCTTACTTAGACTAAGGTTGAAGTCTTTCTAAGACCTGAAAACGCATCAGTCTAAACTTTCATTGTACCTCTGCCTCCTTGCTTCGTCTTTTACAGCTTCTTACAGATTCCACTACAGCTTTACCCTGTAATTTGCTCCATCCTGACAGCCTTCACTGTTCAGCTAAAGAAAATCATCCCCACAGTTTGGTGCTCCCACCTCCGTGTCACTGTGAGGATGGTGTTTATCGAATCGATTTTTCATGGAGTAGATGATGTGTCCAGAATGTCTGGTCTCACTCACATTGTGTGATTTGTACAAATCATTCTGGACGTTTAACATTTCACACTGTGCTACCTATGCATTACCCATATCATACTGCAAAATGTCAGATTAAACAACGCGAATGAGGGTATTTAAACTGCTCATGGTCAAGTCATGTAGGAAGAAAATGGGGAATTAGAGCCAGCAGCAGCCACAAAACATGAAATCCCCAGAAAATACCTGACGTGGCTTGGTAATTTGTCATTGGTTGTCCTTCATTGTTTTCTGTGTCTTCTACATACCTTGGAGGGAACTCTGGCTTTCTTTCAACAATGCAACAAACTTGCCAGTCTTCCATACAAGCCACATTCTGCGCTTGTGGTATTTTGAAGTGTGAAATATCCTTGGAGGACGAACTTTGTTCTTTCTCCTGCTGCCTTGAATGAAATAACTAACTTCTCTTTTGTTGCAGATTGTATGTTAATCTTTAGAGATACTGCCAAATTAAAGCTGTGTACGTTGGTGAAAATCCTAGCTGTCTGGAGATAAAATGCATGTATATATATATACTTAATATAATTTTGAAGGAGTTTGTTTTTTCTGGAGCTAACTTTTAGGAACACACTAGTCAACCAGCCAGTTTCTCTTGGACGTACAGGGATCCATACTAACGTGGAGACGTTTTGACTTCGGTTGTCCCAGAAACACAGAAAAGCTCATGATGCCTTTGTCCTGATGCTTGTGGGAAAACCACTGGGATTTAATTGTTGTGGTTCTAGCTGCCATTAACAATATGAGCCAATACCAACGTATATTTATCTTCATTTTGTGGATTTAAACTCTTAAGGAACTTGCTCCGAAACAGAGACTGTAAAGATGTCCGTGTGCTCCTGTTGTTTAATCTTGAGTGTGTTTTATACATGCACAAGCCGTACTGGTTATAAGCCTAGATTTAATTTTGTATTAGATTACTCTAACTTTGAACTTGTTCATTTCTACTTCAGAGTGGAAATAAAATTCATTATTATTTCTGCATATCCCAACTGTTCTCCAAAGCGTCATTACAGTGTGTTAAAAAGACGTTACTATGTACTATTATATTTTCCCCAACCGTGATTGGATGCGATGCATAACTTTTGGTGGACTCAAATAAAGGTGAGCTGGCTACCTCCTTGTTGATGAGAATCCCCAAACCATGACACTTTCACCTCTGTCTTTCGTAGTTTGCACGAAATCTTTACTAGTATTTTTTTTTTTTTTTGTTTATGCCAAAGTTGTTTTGAATTTTCTTTCCAAGTTCTTTTGAGGCTAATGAACTGCAATGACCTTCTTTTTGAAGGCCTCAGATCGCTATTTCCATTTTACCATTGTGTTTGCTCTTAATTCAACAGTCAAGATCATCAAAATGATTGTTGAATTGAGGTCTGGCGATCAGTTTTACTGTCTGCATATAACTATCTGTTTTACAGACAGCAGTACTTCCACTGTATACAGTATATAAGACAAAATAATGATTTTCTAATCATGTGGTCCTGATGTGATACATGTGTGTGATTTTAATTATTTTAAGATGTGGCCAGAAATGTTATAAAAACACACATGCTATTATAGTGCATCGTAATTTTTTTTTTTTTTTTTTTGTGACTATATGCAAATATTTTTTCTATTTTACAGTCATTGCTTTTTTATTTATCTGAACTTATTTATTTTATTTTTTTTATTTTAATGACACTTTTGTCTACTTTTGATTTAGTTTTTTTCAATGTGCTTTTTAAATTGGCTTTTTCATAAGCTACTGTCAAATAAATGACTCCATTTTTACATGGCCTTGCTTATATTATGATAGTAAACTTTAATATATATATAATAAACTATAATACGTATAATGCCTATTATTTCACAACATTATCTTGATAATAAGGTTGATTTAACGGTAGTAATGTTTTATTATGCCTTGACCTATTGCCATTTCCTGACTTAAGAAGATCAACACAAATCTGACTTTGAATGTTCTCTTATTATTCCGAATTTTAAATATTGCATGCAAGAAACTTTCAAGTTACATGCAGACTGTGTACATTTTTTGATTTTACATAAATTATTAGAAGGACCAGCACTTAGTAAAGTAAAGTAAAATAAACAACAAAAGTAGAATAAATAAAATAAAAATATTTCTGTGATTTTCCCCCATTTTAAAAAGACTGACTGACATTGAAAGGCTGGGATCTTCCAGTATGAGATTTAGCTACTGTAGTTAAATAAAATACACACATTAGGGCGTTTTTGCAATAAATGTGAAAGATGCATGTCTTTGTGGATGCCTTTCTAAAAAAGTACAGGTCAGAACTTGTAGGAAATCTTATTTAAATAAATAAACTCACGTTTAATTCGTATGTCCTGTCATTTCCTGTCTTCCAGGTACTTTTAGTTTTTGCCAAAGAGGACAGTCAAAGCAATGGCTTTTGCTGGGCGTGTGAGAAGGCCAACTACAGGTGCAGCGTGGTGCGGACGCCTGAATCCGCTCTCGAATGCTTCTCAGAGAAGCATCACGACCTCGTCATCATTGACCACAGACATTCCAGACACTTTGACGCTGAAGCACTGTGCCGGTAAGGCCAACTCTCTTATCTCTGCTGTAATTCAGCATCCTTTTAAGCCTGACACCTTTGAACTGCACGCCTCTGGTTTAATCAAATAAAAGCCGATATTGTCGAGAACATTTGTGTTTTTAAAAAGGACGTTGGAAAAATTAACTTAAGTATATGTTCAACCGAGCTGTATTATTTGTGATTATTGGTTTAATTTTTGTAGCTGTGATAGTGTCATTCAGCTAATATAAGCAAAATATTGAAAACAAAATTGAATTCTGGGTATTACTTCCTTTGGTTGTATTTTGTTAATGGGCTTTAGTTGTATCCTAAATAGAAATGCACCAATCCGATATTAATATCTGTTTCAATCCTGATAATGAAAATCGTTCTATATCGGGTATCAGTAACAATGTGCCTGATCCATAAGGGCAGATCTTTTCAGTCTATATCTATGCTTTGTGCTCTGAGCAATGTCGTGCTTTATTTATTTTAAGTTATTTTAGAATTCCAAATTGGACTTTCTGAATCATATTAGTAAAAAAGTTTGTTGCAGTTTATTTTATACATATTTGAAAAAGGTTGTCAATCTGTTGCTTTTGCCACTTTCAGGTTCTTTATCATTTATTTTACATTGGCTGGTTTACTGTTAATTGCACTGATTGAACAAATTAAAATTGCGTTGCTTTTACATGTTTGACCAAGCTTGTGAATTGGTGTGTTTAAATGTGCCGTACTGGTGTAGAGTTATCAAATACATTGGTGATTGAGTACATTTATGTTTGTGTTTAAAAAAAAAAAAAAACGAACAAAAAAAAAAAAAAAACGAACAAAAAAAAAAAACTTAAAACTTTTTAAGTCAGTCCAGCACTGTATTTCAGTATTGGCTGATGCTAAAGATACTAAATCTCCGTATTGGTATCAGAAGTGAAAAAAGGTGTATCGGTGCATCCCTACTCCTAACTCAACTTTACAACTCAACTGATTCAGGGCCCGTGATCCAACACATGCCGGGTGACCTCGAAGGGACTTTTACGAGTTTCAGTCCGCATGGCCGTGCTTCTCATTATCTGTGGTGAACGGCTGGCTGATTTTTCTTCGCTCTCTACCTTGTGGATTTATGTCGCCGAGTAACGAGCAGAGCCTGGCCCGTACCACCGTCTATCTTTAGCCTCAGCGCAAACCAAAAGTGCATTTACAAACATTCATTTGCCATGCCGGGACGGTATGTTAACCCTATTCGTTTTTGGCCGATCCATATGTTCAGTGTACATGCTCAGGCTCTAGTTGGGGGCACTAAAGGGCCTTTATGACCACTGGCTGGGGGAAACCGCAGGCGGACGAGCGGCCCTGTACACTGCATTCTTTCAGAGGCCTCAGCACTGCTCGCAGAGCTCCACCTCTGGGCTCTGACTGCCTGTGAGAATCGGAGCGTGAAAAACTGAAAATACATTGATTTGAAGCCACAGGCTTTTCCAACCGCCTCGCTCGCTTGCTAAAAAGGCTCCCTCTGTTTACATTCAGGTCAATTAGAGCGGTCAACTCCTCAGAAAACACTGTGATAGTCGCCGTCGTGAAAAGGTACATGTTTGCTTTCTTCTTTTTCTTCTTTTTTTTTTATTGTCCCTTTTGGTAGCTCGTGATTAGGGGGGAAATGTTGGGAAGAAAAAAAGAAAAGATGAAAACGTAGTGTAGCTTGTCATCTGTAGCAGCCCTCAGATGTTCTCTAAACAAGCATTTATCATGTGCTGCTTTGCTTCCAACATGTGTTTTTCTTGTTTGTTTGTTTTTGGGTTTTTTTCTAAGGCCAGACAGAGAGGAAGCCTCTGTGATGCCGCTGATCAATGCTGGCTTTAATAGGGTAAGCTTAAAGTACACAGTGTATTTTATTCTGACTGAAAACGTGGTTTTCCACTGATAAGAATCAGATTTGCAGCTGATGATTTATTTTTTTCCATGGGAGATGAAAGTCATTGATGATACTCCCTCCCCACGCACCCCTCTTTTAAAATTTTGTTTTGAGAATGTACCCACTTGCCGATACTTGGATTAGCATTGCATATTGTAGGTTTTATTTATCCACTTTTGACTGGCCTGTGCTGCTCTGACCCTTAGAGGTATGTGGAAAATGTCAATTTGATGGCTTGCTACAACGAGCTGCTACAGCTGGAGCACGGAGAGGTGCGGGCACAGTTCAAACTGAGGTGAGTCATGCCTTCAATTACGCTACATTGTAGTTAAGCTCTATATCAGTGGTGAAGTTTGCTTATCACGTTTAAGCTTTCTACACCTCAGTGCCCACATACACACACACACACACCCCTCCTAACCCCAAATCTTTGGACACACACAGACAAAAGAAAATAGTCTGCAGTTGCAAAGATACTCTTTTCATACTCTAACACTCATAATACTGCTGAATGAATCCCTTAGATTACAGCAAGTATAACACAAATGCTGCAAATGCTGTGCATTTAAGTTGACATATTTCTGATTGGTTCAATTGGAAAATACTTTAACATGATGTGCTTAGACAAAAAAAAAAAAACACACACACACACAGAAACACCCCATGTCATACAATATATAATGATAAAAAATGTAAAAACAAAACCTATCTATTTATAACAATGCACCGACATGCAGCTTGTGAAATGTTTCACTAAAACATTTAGTGAAGCATTAAAAAAAAAGCTTATCAGCTTTTTTTTTTTTTTATGCATTTTTCACTTTCCTATAGTTGAACATAAAATTATTCCCACTCCTAAAAGATTTAGTTCTGGAGTAACCTTTCCATTTTTACCAACATGTTTCCGCTGACTGGCAGTAACATTATGTGTTTCAAGTGTCCTGACTTGAATCTGATGAAGAAGCTAAAGAAACTGAAGATTAGGTTGGTGGAGACGAGGCCTCCAACCTTAAAGCTTTGGGAAAGAGAAATGGTTAAAGTATAAGTGGAAACATGTAAACAGCTGCTCAACAGTTATAAGAAGGGTGGCATGCAGCTGTATTGCCAATGTAGAGTTTTTTATTGAATATTGTGTAGAACATAAATAATATTTTACATGTATTTTTTTTATTCTTTTTACAAAATTAGTATTCATTTGTACTTGTTTTTTCCCGTCAGAAACAAACTATTTGGTTAAATTTGAAAAAAAAAAAAAAAACACATAAATGTGCCAGAGGTATGAATAATTCTAACTACATGCCTTAAAATATGATCTAACATTAATGTCTTGATGTTGTTTTCTTTCCCTACCAGGGCTAGTAATGCCATTTTCACAGCTCTGGAACAAAGCCAAGACGCCATCGAGATCACTTCTGAAGATCAAGTAATTCAGGTGGGGATTTATTTCATTTGTTTTCCCCTCTAACCATGTATGTGTGTTTCATTATCTCTCTTTGTTTTGTTCAGACCCTTTTTTTTTTTTTTAGCTCCTGTTCATGCCTTGGGATCTCATTCAGGAATAATAGTAGATTCTGTCATTTAAATGCTCCCAAAACATTGCAGCTTGTGTGTTCAGGATGTTTTCTTCTTAATCTAATGAGCTGAAAATGTTTTTTTTTTTTTTTGCTTCTTTTCTTCAGTTAATTAAGAAACAGTGGTTAACTATGCCTGAACTCCTCACTTTTCTTTTCCTGCCTTTGCAGTATGTGAATCCTGCCTACGAGTCCATTATGGGCTACCAACAAGGCGAGCTAGTAGGGAAGGAAATAATAGAAGTGCCTAAAAGCGAGAAGAATAAGCCTGATCTCCTTGAAACGATTAACTCCTGTATACGAAAAGGAAAGGTAACGTGTGCACTTCACACTTCCACATCCTTTATCAGCCCACTTGTAATGTAGATGTCTACGGTGCACGTTGCTTCGCAATCGCATCACTTGTGTAAGCACCCCAGACATCCGCATCCCTGCGCGCACGTGCTCCATCGGCCTGCGCCGCTGGTCATCCAGCAGCTCCGTTTCATGTGCAGTAATCTCACTACACAGAGCGCAAAGGTCAATCCCGGACAGCCTAACAGCAGGAAGGGTCTTTTTAATCTGCGGGTGGGAGGGGGTGGACATGAAACGAGCGCGCTGGACTCCAGTTGCGCTCGCTCTCTCCATTAAAGCGAGTTGCTGTTCTCTGGCCCGCTCCGTCTTCACCACCTGTTGCACACAAACGGGACACTTTCAACTTTTCATTTTTTTTCAATCGTACGTTGCCAAGCCGACGTGTCTTACAAAGGGTCCGTCGGCCTGTTTTGTTATGTTCCAGGAGTGGCAGGGGATTTATTATGCCAAAAAGAAGAATGGAGACAACATTCAGCAAAATGTGAAAATCACACCTGTGATTGGACAGGGAGGGTGAGTGAGCTGGAGAATAAATCGCCTACGTTCATCACACCGTTTTGTTTTAGCGGATGTAACGTTGTGCCTTTGTCCCCCACAGAAAAATTAGACACTATGTGTCTATCAACAGGCCTTTAAATGATAATAATAAGGTGAGATTGGTGGTTTTACTAAATAGTAAACAATGAGAAGGGTTTATTTCGTTTGCATGTGTCAATGTGTCTTTCTCATTTGTCTACGCAGAGTGATAAATCCGCTGATCGTGTGCAGGCAGAGTCACAAACAGGTGAGATTCTTAAGTTAATATGTTTCTATAAATATCAGACCTTTAAGACTTCTCCTAAGCTCTTTGTGGTAGCTGTTCACCTCTTAGTTACATAATGTATTAAATAAATAAATAAATGTCACAAAAAAAAGCAAAATAAACGTAATAAATAAATACTTATCCCCTAAATATGTAATAAGTAAATAAATGTAAAATTAATCAGTAAGTTATTTATATATTTTTGTATTTACAGATCATTTGAAAATGAATCTGAAACGTATAAGCTCACGCCACAATTTCTTCTTGAAAATATTTCCATTTTTGTACAGCAGGATTAGATGATGACATATTTATTCTTTATTTTTGAAGATCCTAGCACCATTTTTTTTCTTTTACAACAATTAATGTAGGACACACTTGCGCTGGGTTTAAAACCGTGTAAGAAATGACAGTCAGTGGCTATGTCAGGTTCAGCTTGCTGAGAAGTAACCTTGAAATAACTTTAATCTTGCTTTTAGTGCACCTTGGAAAAAGTACTTTGATGTTGCCTATTGTTCCCTGCTTCACTGTGGCATCAAATGCAAGAAGAAGCCATAGCTGTGACTGATTTCAAAACTCTGCTGCTCGATGTCCGACAAGTAAACAGTAAACAGGGATGGTATTTCTCGTCGGTTTGCGTCAGCGGCTCTGTTCTGTTTGTTTCTGGAGCTTTACATGTTGTTCCAGTGCATTAAATCTCACTCCTTGTCCTCTGTGGCACCTTTTCACGTTGTTGTGTCTGATCAGAATTGGTGGATCAGAATTCAAGCCTCACCTGCTAAAATCTCTATGTCCTGCAGGTCATATTAATTCCTATTGTTTTTATTTTGTCCCCAGTTAGCGTATGATTTGTATCATTTAATTTAATTTGCACTTTTTTCAGCGCTTACGCTTGCCTGTGTGCATAAACAAATCATAGAACTCAATTACTATTTGTTGTCATTTCTTTTTTTCTTTTTTTTTTATGAAAAGCCAGATGTCCATAAAAGGATTGTCTGAATGCTAAAGAAAACAAAGAAAAGTTTCATTTTCTGTAAAAGCGTTGAGAGTAAGACTTCCATTACAGCAGAACTGCTTGTTCAGTCAAAACAGTCAGGAAAACAAAATGTAAACAACAGTTTACTCATCTGAATCAGTAATGCTGTATAAAGTTTTCAAAATATATTTTTTAATAATTTTTAATATACTTCACGGTAACTCCACATGCACCATTTACATTTATTTCATGAATGTTAGTGATTTTGTACTTATAGGTTCTCCCTAAATAAATATACTGACTGGTAAAAAAAATTTTCTTAAATTTTCTTTGCAAATTAAAAAACAAAAAAACAAAACAATAAACAGGACAAATAAATGTTCTCTGCACTCTTTGATGAAACTTTTGTCTGAAAGGTTTGGTGTCCATATATTAAAAACATGTAGTTAACTGTTCTTAGTAATTTCTAAAGACACAAGATGGAATAACACCAGGTACTGGTGAAGCAAAAACCTTATAGTTTACTTCAGGTTCGCTTAGTTTGGTTTAGTTGTTCTGTTTTAAGTTTGTCACCGCTGCCATTTGCCAAAAAGAAAAAAAAAACAAAAAACATATGTATTTAGGGTTGAAACGATTCCTCGAGTGATTCGAGTACCTCGATTATTAAAATTCCTCGAGGAAAACTGATCTGCCTCGAAGCCTCGTTATATTTTGTGTTATTATTTAGCGCACCGTGTTCCGG
>CAEGAE010033010.1:0-15425 GCA_903067095.1 Girardinus metallicus | reverse complement strand
CTGAGCAGTGAATGCACTGAATTTTGCTCAGTGTATTCACTGCAAGTTATAAGAAAACACATTTGAGCAGCCAAATATCTCCAGCAATGACTTTGGAAAGCAAAGTCGTCTACGTACTTGAACTCTTGTTCACCTTGAGGACACACTTCATAGGGTGCAGTGTGAATATTGGGACTGCGTCATAGATGGTCATTTGAAAATTATAGACACATTTCTCTTAAATAAAATGAGTACAAATTAGTGGTTGTGTAGAGAAGAAAAAGTCTGAAAGTGATTTGTCAAAATGTAAAATCACTGGAAAGGTTTTTCTTCTAACTACCAGCAGCAGCAGAAATCTTCCCCCTACATGTCAGCTGTCCCCCAGTCACAGTGTGGAAGTCAGTACCTGATGCACATCCAGAGCCTGTGGAGAGGAACAGACCTCAGAGGGGATTTAACACGAAGCGGAAAGAAAGAACATAGGTTGCATTTTTCACTTCTCTCTCAGACTTGTGTAGAAAGATGAATCAACAGAAGACCACATTTGCTTGTCACTTCTGTGGAGTTTATTTCAGAAGACAGAGTAGCTTAGGGGTGAAATGTAGCTGCTATTCTTATATCAAATGGGAAAATCTGTAAATTTGGCTACATATCAGTTTGAGGAGCTGTTTGTTTCTCATCTGTTAAGTTATTTGTGTTCTTCTTTGTACTGGTCACTGAAGGTATTTGTGTTTTAGGGCTTCTTCCCAAACTTCAAGATGCTTATTTTTAATGACTTACTTTGAATACTTTACATTATTGTCAGACAGGACGTCACCATGACGACCCTGGTTCTGTGACTATTTTGAGACAATGCCTGATTTTATTTTTCTGCTTTCAGGAAACAGCCTTTTGCATTCCTAGACCTTCTAAATGATTATTTAGGCCATAGGCGTAACTTCCTGAAGGACTGGTGTGGACATGTCCCCACCAACTCTGGCATAAAGGGGACGGTCCCACCAATATCTTTTTCCTTTTTTTCTTTATGTGCCTGCATCTACGTATCTCAGCTGCACGCTGCATATTCAAAGCATTAACAGCCAGTTAATGTTTTTTTAACTGGCTAAAAAACATTAGCCAGTTAAAAAACTGGCTAATGACTTTGTAAAACGTAAATGGCAAGTCGGTCAGTGACGCAGTGGATCGGACATGAGTGACTTACTGAGCGCCACAGGCGCTGCTGCTTTGCATTGAGTCAGAAATATCGGGGAAATGACACAATCAAGCAAAGAATCTGAGAAGTTTTGATATTAATTGACAACACTATGATAGTGAGATAAAAAGGTCCAAAGGAATCACATTTCACAGGTCAGTAAAAAGCTTTAATTAAAATATATATAAAGAAAGTGGAGAGTAGGTTAGTTATGCCAGCTTAACTTTTCTCACCTTACCATGAACCCTTGCTGGCAGTTCGGAGTATTTCGGTTCAGTTAACACAAAAACATAGATTTTCTAATCAGAAGTGCAGGTGTGTAAGTTAGCTAATCAACCGCCGCAGTGTTCAGGCATCACTAATGATGCAAAATGGAAATTCAGAAACATAAATCTGCAACGGACAGATTGTTCTGTTTGGTGTTTTTACTTTTTTGTGGGAAATGTTTTTATGGGTTTTTTAGTGTTAATTCCTGACGCACTTAAACGTAATCTCTGCTCTGCTCTCCTGGAGCTGTTTATTGGTTGCCATGGCAACAAGTTTGGTTAAGCTGACAGACTGAGAAAAAATTATATAGTCACCAGTTTTTCTAAATTTTTCCCAAGACAAATTGCATCATTTGTTCGTAGAACGTGGCGATATTCAGAGCAATTATCAAAAAGGATGAAATATTTCATAAAGCATAAAGAGGCAAAGTTAGTTAAATTTTAAATCATGGCTCCTGTTAAGTAAAATTAAATTATGGGCCATTATAAAGAGAAATTCGCTTTGTTCTCTCTTGTTTCTAGAACTGACAGAAATCAAACTATAGATTTATTAGCAGAGAGAATATATATTTTACATATCCAAACATCAGCATCTCAGCTTTAAGCCACATTTTATAGAATCCAGTACCAGAGTGACCATCTAGTAATATCGATGGCCACTTTACTCACCAACTGCTCCAACCAGACCCAAAAAAGGTTTTGCCTCTTTATTATTTGCTATATTAAAGACACATCATCTGCTATGTGTGAGTCAGCAGGACAAAAGGTTTTACCAACCAGCTGAGGGATCAGCTGTGGAGTCAGAATCACATCATTGAAAAATACAAAGTTTGTACTGATGAGGATTCATTTGGTTTACACAGAAATTACTTATTCTGCTTTTGAAATGTTTAATAACATTTTCATTGTTACAGAATCTCGTGTTGATGTTTTTAGTACTTGATAAAATCAGACAATAAAAGGCAACTATGTGATAATTCTTCACAAAAAATATTACTGAATCGTGAAAGTGTTTTCATCTGTAGGCAAGAATTGAGCAAATAAAGGCTGATAAAAAATAAGGATACAAGCTTATGTCAAAATTTTATTAATCGAGTTTGATGGATTAAAAAGCCCCACCCAAATAAAAAATCAATGCTATCGCCTCGGCCACCTGTTGTATTGACGTCATATAAGGCCTTATCGTATCAAACATCTGTTTATTAAGAGCTTTATCACATGGAACATGTGTTTTGATTGATGAATTTGAACCTTATCATTATATTAAATCCTTATCGTCAATTTCCAGATTTAAATTAAAGTCTTATCTTCATAAAACATGCTGTACTCTCCAAGGTTCTGGAAAGTTTGAGAACTCTTATTGATGCAATATGCCCTGTGAGTTACAAGACATCATACACAACTTCTTTTCAGTTTCAATTAGCCAATTTGCACACACAGGAGCAAATGGATTTAAAAAACAAAAAAAACTCTGCTTTTCAGGTTTACTCAGCCAGTTGGAGCTGTGGTTTTTTTTTATCTTTCTCTTGTGTGTGTGTGTGTGAGACAGGTCTGTGTATCTTTCTTGTTTAGAGCACAGGCTTGCAGACTGTAGACATTTATACAAAAATTCCTTTGTAGTGCAAACTACGATTTAATATATTAAACAGTGCTAGACCATTTGTAATTGTATTTTAAAAAATTATCCATGCATATAACTCCAAAGTAGCAACACTGGCACGGCTTTGTTCATACAGGCTCTTTATTAAGGCCGTGAAAACTACAGAAATAAAGGACAAAACTTTAGATACATTTACAGACAGACAGCTAACACGTGCTTAACAGGAGTTACCTCGTGGCCGCCTGCTAATGAAAAAGCTTTGCTTTGCCCACTCTAAATTAAAATACAAGGTAATTAAAACACCATAACAGATAAAAACACAAAATATTATAAACATAATTACGAAATACCTCGAAAGCTCAGGAGACACATGTAGCTCCGTTTCAGGCTTCTCTTCGTTCTGCCCAGTCAAATCTCGCAGTCCATCAAACACACTCAAATCTCGCGATAAGAAAAATAGCTTAAGACAAAATAAAATACAATCATTTCACATAAAACTCAAAACGTGAACCAAAGAACTTAAAATACATTATCTTAACTATTAGAAATAAACATACACTTTTTACATTACAAATACATTATCTTATTGACACTTACAATGCAAGTCCAAGCATTTTATGTTTACCGCGAATTGTAAGTGAAAAAAAAAAGCAAGCTTGTGCCTGCATCAGTAAGATATGATCAGAAACAAGCTCTACACCCAACCAACTGACCGGCGATCGTCAATAAAAGCCAACAGCGCAAACGGACACCTCACAGCTGGTTCATCCATCCATCCATCCACCAGTCCATCCATCCATCCTCCTCTTCCTCTTTATTCGGGGGTAGCAGCTTAAGAAGGGAGGCCCAGACTTCCCTCTCCAGCCTCTTGTTCCAGGTCTTCCAGGGAATCAAAGGCGTTTCCAGACCAGCAGAGAGACATCGTCCCTCCAGCTGATTTGTCCACATGAAACATCAAATTCATCAATCAAAACACATGTTCCATGTGATAAAGCTCTTAATAAACAGATGTTTGATACGATAAGGCCTTATATGACGTCAATACAACAGGTGGCCGAGGCGATAGCATTGATTTTTTATTTGGGTGGCGCTTTTTAATCCATCAAACTCGATTAATAACATTTTGACATAAGCTTGTATCCTTATTTTTTGCTGATTCCATAAATTAGAATATGACTGAAAAGTTCCTTTGTCAGCAGTTCCATCACCAAGTGAAAGACATTATATTGGTTAATTAGATTACTTATGTTTTAACATATTTATATTTCGTAGTATGTTTAATACTTTTTGAAAGGTGCTATTAATCTGACAAGCCTGATATCCTAATTTATTGAATAAGACTGTCTGGCATTCACATGCACGTTTTGACATTAATCTTAGCACTAACAAAGAAAATGCCGGTGCATCATCCCCCCCCTCCTCTTTGTCCCCACCAACTTGCAACACAAAGTTACACCCTTGATTTAGGCTATTTCTGTTACAAATAAAAACTATTCATTTAAAGGGAACAAACGGATTAAAAATCAAATCTTACGTTAGCTAGAACGTAATAGAAAGCGAGAAGAAGAAAATCAAATCTATGTGTAGAGCGGAGCCAATCAGCCTGCAGCAGGTGTGATAATGAAGCTGGCAGGTGAACTGTGACATCAGATCCACGGGTTTTCCTGCTGGGTTCCACTTTTCTCCGGTTTTGCTCTTCCTGTTGCCTGGTCATGTCGGCTTTCGTCTGGCTCCTCTGGAGGTTGTTTCCTGTCGCACTCGGAGGCCCGGCTCTGCATCCGACGTCGTCAGAGGAGATGATGCCTGCTCTGAGCAGCGTCCCCATCCCTTCCTCCTACCGCCTGCCAGTTTTCCTGCACGCGTCGATGCCGCTGGTTCCCCCGGAGCTGTTCCGACCAGCCCCGTACGGAGGGCCTCTGCCCGCCGGGCTGGCCCGGCTGCTCGTCCCCCCGCTGCGGCAACAACCGAACATCCCGGATAAGGTGGCGCGCGCCGTGGAGGCTTGGTGCGGCACAGAGAAAGTTTCCGTCCGCGTGGACCGCTTCCTGCTGCGTGCCTGGCGCGTGCCGTCCCTGTTCCGGATCGGCTCGTGCACACCGAGCGAAGTGACAAACCGGTACTTGTACTTCCAGTACGGACTGCTGGAGTGTGGCGGACAAGTTCAGGTTAGTACCTCATCTTACTGTGAACTGATATGTTTGTGAAAGAGGAAAAGTTCTAGAGAAAGTGATTAAACCAAAGCCTACATGTCCCTCTCTGCACTCAAAGAAATGCATCTCTGACCTAACAGGCAGCATGGGATTCTCCAAGATGGCTGCTGACGACGCTGCTAGTCTATGCTACTCATTCAAAGCTTTACAAGTGTAAAAGCATGCTTTGCATTGTCCCCATATGATGGCAATGATACAGAAGGATCCAATTAAATTCTTGATTATTATGGGTTGTTGCTATGTTGTTGTACAGTGTTTTAATATCTTGTTCAATGTGCCCTTTTTTAACTTGGAGCCCCGGCCCCTCCAAAGGTCTCTGCACGGCCCTGATGAACCGGGTCCAGTTCCATCACAGGATGGCTTCATAAGGAAAACTACGGTTTCTTACATCCTTTTCCCACCTGCTCCCGTTTTAGTATTTTCCCATAAATATCTCCTCCTCCCCCTCTGCTGACAGTAGCTCCACACGGAGACATTCTCCATGTTCTCAAATCCAAAATTTGACAGGTACGGGTGTATTTGAAGACATCTATGCTGGGAAATTATATTGACAATAAATAGATCGTTTACTGCAGTCAGTGCATTAAGTCTACCGTTATAAATCTTCAAATGGTGGCATGATGGTCCTTGCACAGAACAAGTGGTAAATTTTGCTAGAAAAACAAATCAAAATCCAGTAATTTTACTGTCCTTCAGAAATCGCTGTAAAAGTAAAAATTGTAAGGGTCCTGACCGTAACGTGTTTCTGGATGGTAATGCAGCACATTATTTAGTGTCTTGTTAGTGATTCTGGCAAGCTTGATTCACGCAACATGTTTCATCAATACTGAGATGTGAAATTAGCTGTAGATTTAACCCCACTTGGACTGACGGACATTTATTTTACCATCACATCCAAATTCAAAACCACTGTGCTTTATTTGCAATGAGTGCATTGTGTGTTTGATTTGAAAAAGAACACGTGTATTATTTACATTTAGCAAAATTGGAACATTGTTTTAAAAAAAAAAAAAGAACGACTTGAAAAGACTTGAAATTCCAAGCTCCCGACTTGAGACTTGAGGACAAAGACTTGAGGACAAAGACTTGAGGACAAAGACTTGAGGACAAAGACTTGAGGACAAAGACTTGAGACTTGCAAAACAGTGACTTGGTCACCTCTGGTGTACAGAGTGAAGAGCAGAGGGCTCAGCACACATAAAGTACTTCATATAATGAAGTAAATGGCGTTACTTCATTATTTGCTCAAGTTGAAGCAAAAATTAGTCAGAGAAAATTCTCTCCATGGGCTTTGTGTTTGGCCAGTTTGCTGGTCTCATTAGCCCTGTGATTCTATGGTCGTTAAATCAGCTACTGGTTCCAGGTCCTGCTTGAAAATAACATTTGTCAGCAGAGTGAAGAATAAACTGCACAGTGCTGAATTTGGAGTTGGTGAAATGACAGCCTGCAGGTCACATTGTTCTCCAAATCCTGTAAAACCTTTATAGTGGACCTAAAGTTACCTGGATTTTAAACCTCTCCACTCTGCTGCAGAGTTTGGGGCATTGATTATCATCTTAATGGAGCATTCTGTAATGGTCTTGTTTTTCTAGAAAAAGCTGAAGAGCTCGTTAGCTGTTTCTTAGACATTATTGATGCTATCTCTGGTTTAAGAGTGGCTTTAAAAAAGGAATGCACCAATTTTAGTTCATGTACTGGAAACGTTTCTAAAAGTCATTGAAACACTGACTGCAGCTGCAGTACACATCTTGCAAAACTCCATCAAACTCTTGAATAGGTTGTGTTTCACAAAGGGTGACTATTATTGCCTATGCATCCTTTCCAATCACACTTTTTCCTTCCACTAAGCATTTTATGAGCATGTTTAGATGGCTCTGAGCAGACGGCTTCCTAAGCAATAACCTTTACCATCTTCTGCTTACTGTTGTGGCCATCTTTGATTTTCTGCTGAAAAATTGACAACATTTCTTTCCATAATTACATAGACCAACTTGCATGAAATCCTTTTCAGTTGGCCTAATAGTTTTCAGTTTAAATTAAACTGAAAACTTAAAATTAAAATGTCGGCATAATGAATGTGTAAGTTTCTCGCTGTGAATTGGTTTCTTAAAGATTACTTATCGATTACTTCAGTAATACCCAAGACACTAAGATACATGTCAGCTTGCAGTTTCTATGGTTGCATTGATATGAATTCTAAGCCATTTCTAAAAGGATTATTATTTTTCTTTAGTTTAGCACGTTGGTGGTTCCAGTTTTCAACTCGGAGTAATATTGGAATATTACACAATGATAAATTCTTCAGAACCAAAAACCCCACACGTCACAAACCTCTATTCTTCTGTGGCATTTTCTCCTGCTTGTTTTGTTGACTGGATACAAGTTGTGTGTAAAGATCTTAAGGTCTTTTTTTCTTCTTTCTTTCCAGGTTGCTGGTGGTCAGCTGGTGTATTCTTACCTGTTGAACTACACTCCTCCCTCACAAGGCTATGTCATCAGAGTTTTTCCAATTAATCTTCCCATCCACTGCTATTATAACAGGTAATTATTGATAACTACAATTTTTGTTGAACTATTAAAAAGCTACATTAAAGAAATGGATGTGGAAAAACACTTTTCCAGACCACAAAGTAGTTTATGATTAATGATCAATTCAATGAAGAACAAGTATCTTAATTCAGCTCAATTTTATTTGTACAAAGAACCAAAACACTGCAATCACTAATATCCAGTTATAAGCAAGGACATGGTGCAGATCATGTTATGATGTGTTAAAGAGACTGTTGCATAATAAGCTGCTTTTAAACAACCTTATTACTTATTTCCCATTTGGCCTTCTGACATCATATGAATCTTCTTGTGCTTCAGGTTTCATTACTCTTACAAAGTTGGTTATAGACCACAAGTCCAACACACAACTTTTCTGAGGAGTATCAGGAGTAAACTAACTTTCAGCCTTACTGTCTGTAATGGTGGGTATCTTTTATCTTCAGAATTTTGCTTTCAGTTTGTTTGATTTCTGAGATTATTTTGAAAGGAATTTAAAGTAAGTTGCAAATTTTGTTAATTACTAAAATGTACATTTAAAGTCTATCTCCAAAAGGTGTATCTCACCTGTAGGAGGTGCTTCACTCCTATAGGTGAAGCACCTATAGGAGAAAATATCTGCTTGGGAAGAGAACTCCTTACTCTTTACTCCCTGTGGGATAATGGGAATGGGCTGAAGCTCTTCCTATTGGTTCCAGTATTGGGCCTCTGGTCCAGTCCAGCTCTTTGTAAAAATCATTTTGTTCCTTTTGCTGGTTGGCATGTGTACAATTGCATCTAAATTGAATAACTTCTTCTCCGTGCTTTCTTTTGGTGAATAGATGTCTAAGCTTTCAGATTCACATGTCTGTGCAAAAATCCTAATTGAATATGTTTACTTAAGATGAAATATGTCTGTCAAATGATCTGAAATACTTGTAAATTGAAAATTGTCTTCTGTTTGTATTAGCCCAGTGGGAGCCCCTGTCCCCAGGTCATACTTTCTATTTAGGAGAGCAAGTTTATTTTTTGGCTCAGGCGGGAACTCTGTTGGCTGGAGAGAGGCTTTATGTGGATTCCTGTCAAGCCACAAGTTCTGAAGATCCGAGCAGCTTGCCTAAAGTGGATATCATCACCAATTATGGGTATGCACCAGCCGACATACACATACTGTGGCATTTGCTTGGCTATTTCCTGATTTTAGTTTATCGTTGCAGTTGCATGACAGACAGCAGGAGGGAGGGCAGCAGTTCTCAGTTCCTGTCAGGAGGTGGCAGTGTGGTGAAGTTCTCAGTGGATGCCTTTCTGTTTAGAGGAGTCTCACAAGTAAGATTCACAATCTGCTGAATGTATTGACTTCTCCAGGTCAGTTCTCTGAGGAAATGAAAGGAGTAGGAGAAAATGTCACTAAGTACACAAAGAGGTGTGGAATTAAAAATGTTCCTGATGAAACGCCTTCTGAAATCAATGGTTGGAAACTTTAAAACTTGCATTTCTAGACAGCATGCTTTTACTCTTGTAAAGCTTTGAATGAGTACCGTAGACTTCGATTCTCGTCTAGAACATGTATACATTTACACAAAATCTAGCAGCGTCGTCAGCAGCCATCTTGGAGAATGCCATGCCTTCTATCCCCCTCAGAAGGTTCATGGTTTCCACCCACATTGTCTACAGGTGCAGCACCTCCACTGTACACTGTCAGTCGGTCTGAGCACTTCAAGCATCGCAAAGTCCTGTAACTTCAACAAGGCTACTGGCAGGTTAGTGACTTTGAAGAAAATTACAATTAATCTAAAATTTTTTGAATATACTGACAATGACAATTTTGCTAATTGTTAAAAATTGTGTCTATTGATCTAATGTATGGCATGGGACCACAGTACTGTACTGAACATCAGAAGTTCACTACTTATTCAATGGTGTTTTGATTTTCTTGGACTTGAGTCTTGAACACTGAAGCTAGACTGAAAAAAAATACCAAACCCAATAATCTATATGTTGAAGCTGTGCCTTTCACTATCAATTCAACCTGGAGAGACGCACAGAAAAAGCTGCAATTAGAAAGTTTTGATGATGCTAGTTGGTGTAAAGCAGGGGTGCGCAAGTCCAGTCCTGCAGAGCTACCATCCTGCAACTTTCAGATGCTTCCCTGCTCCAGCACAGCTGAATCAAACGAATGGCTGGTTAGCAGGTCTGTTCAGAGCTGATCCTGATCTGTTGGAGTAAGGATGCTTCTAAAAGTTGCAGGACAGTAGATCTCGAAGACTGGACTCGGTAGACTGGTGTAAAGAGTCTACCGATTTGAATTTGAGCCTAGGCTTCATAATGTCTTAGTGTTTGGAAATTGGTGAGACGATGGTGGCAACACTGGTAGTGTGGCCTGCAATCGGCGGGTTGCTGGTTCGAGCCCTGCTCCTCCCTCTGTTGTTGTATGCTTGGCCACTTCACCCACCTTGCCTGCTGATCAGAAGGCACCGGTGCACGACAGCCTCTCTTCCCAAGCAAGCTACTAGGACTGACTGTATGACTGTAGTGTGAATCACTATACATGTACAAGCCATTCACCATTGGTGTAAACTGTCTAGGAGTCATGTTACTGTTTTAATTTTGTAAGTTGTATTGAAAGATTCATGTTGTAGTCTTTCCAAGCAGAACATTTTTATTGTGACATGACCTGTTAATTCATCTGTCTGTTGCAACAACATGGCAGCAGACATGTTGTCTATTCATTGTTTCCACAATGAAATTCAGGAAAAGTATTTTGCCACCATATTTCACTCAGTAAAATATACTTAACATACTAATGAACAGAACTTTCTGTCTGATATGTAGGTGGGAAGAACTGTTGACTTCCCCCACAGTGTGTTCCTGCTGTGACTCTGTGTGCACTGACACAGACATGTGTAAGTTTGCAAATTATGACATAAGATATTGCATAATTCCTCTACCATTTATTGAATGAGACCTATGACTCTATATCTTTGACCGCATTTGGTTGTCCTCTTTCCCACAGCTGTGAAGAGCCGCGTCAGAAGTTCAGGCTGGCTTGTTGATCAAAAGTTGGAGAAACCTACAGCAAGACAGAGATCTTTTGAAGTTGAGGAAAGAGAATATTTGGATCAAAAAGAGACCAATAAAGACAATGTGGAGGATAGTCAGGCTTTTCCACAGGACAGAAGTGGTTTTAAAGATATAGAGTCCATTGCTGGCAGAAAAGAATGGAGACAGGTGGTGATCCTGGAACAGGAAAAGGCAGAAGAGGAGCAGACTGAGAAAAAAGCCAGGAACCTGAAAAATGAAGACAGTGAGCTGAGAATGTTTCTAACACACATGTCAGATGAAGCTAGATCACACAATGAAACTGCTCAGGTTGGGGAGGAGGGATTAAATTTTAGAAATTCTGTGTCTAGTTTAGCCCTTGTCTATAAAAGCTCAGATGCTTCAGGTTCACAAGGAAATTATAGTTTTGGCATAGAGTATAATCCAAGCACTCAAAGTTCTTCTGGTAATGTTTCTACTTCTGAAGATGCCATCACTACTCGTTGTCCACATAGTAACAGTGTTAGTTGTACGGGTGCTTATAGTGTCTCCCACAAGGAAAAACGTAATGAGGGACATAGCGCAATATCTAGTGCTGTTGGTATTGAGGACCTTAGCTCTGTTAATGTCAGAAATAGTTCTGTTAGATTGTCAGAGAAGGTTATACCTGAAGTGGATTTAGTCTTGTGGTCAAAATGGGTCAAATGTGTTGATAAATTGGCTCTGACCACAACTCGACCCGCACCAGTCCGAGCAACAGAATCTGCAAGCAGTCATGAATCATGGACAGGACACAATCATCCACGTTTGCTGAGGGACCTGATTTGTAATGATGGGCAGTCAGACATTACTTCTGGCTCTACAGACCAAACTCTTCCTCAGACTCTACTGCTGGCTGAAGGAAAGCTAAAAGATTCTGGCACCAGAACAACTCTTCCTAGTTTTGGTTCTCTTTCCATTAAATCAGAGCAAACTAATGATCTCAACCCCAAGCATTCTGCCATGGTAACGGTCACCACTTCCTTTCAGGACTCTAACAGCAGTCCTTTGATTGACAAAAGCTGGGCCGAGGTGGTGCCAGAATGGGTTGTGCAACATTTGGCTTTTCTTGTGCAAAAGACAACTGGGGTTGTACAGAATTAGTCACAGACTTGTTCACCAGTCCTATCGTTGCCACAGAGTTTTTAGGTATAAAACTTCTACACGAAAGGAAAAGTTAGGTTGTCATTTTAGGATAAATATTTAACTGTGTAGAAGCCTTGGTTTGAGAGAACCTTGTTACCAGTCAGTCTTATCTGGACTTTGGAATACTGCATTAAACCAATCTGATGAGTCCATAAATGTTTCTTCTTTCTGGAGTCCATATCTGTTAGTGAAATTCCTTAACTGAGATATGAGACTATAAGGTAAAACTTGTGGTAGCCTTTCATGAAAACTTTCTTGGAACTGGACCCAACAGTGTAACTGGAGAAATAAGACATTTACTAACTGTATGACTGGACAAAATGTTTATTAAATTTCAAGCTGATCGGTTCCTACCAGAGTTTGACTGATTTATTACAGTGTTTAAATGCTTTGTATTCAAAAAGAAAGTTGACTCTGTCATTGCTCTGTTTGAAGAACTGTAATACCAAATAGTTCTGCATAATTCTGGTTTGAGAACTCTATAAGCCTCAGTGAGAAAGAGATTTGTATATGCGAGGTATAAATATAGTTAGACATGAGTGTTTGGGGCCAAATCCAAAATGCATTTTTGTTATGATCATTAGTTTAAGAAGAACCAAGACAGAAATCACAAGAGGTATGGCAGTTTCTCCTTAAGGGATTTTTTTTTGTGCACTGAGAGTGTCTAGGAGTCCAAAAAAAATACATTTATACTCTCCTGGTGCTACATAGATATCTTGTTGGTTTTTCAGTCTATTTATTTGCTGTGGAACTGCTAAACAAAATTATGATCATGGATTGGTTTGAGTACAACAAAATACTGGAAGAAGTCATGTTGCTGTATGCTGAAGAGGACATGCCCTTGAAATGGGTGTTTCAACAAGACAATGACCCCAAACACACCAGCAAGTAGCAAAATCATGGGTCCAGACAAACTGAATTCAAGTAATTGAATGGCCAGCCCAATCTCTGGACCATGGAAAACTTGTGGGCTGACATAAAAAATGCTGTTCATGAGGCAAAATCAAGAAATTCAGAGGAATTGTGGAATGTAGTACAACTGTACTGGGCTGCAATATCTGTTGATTGGTGCCAGAAGTTTGTTGACTCCATGGAGTGAAGCAGTTATCAGAAATCATGGTAACTGCTTCAATATTACCGTGGTTAGGTAATATTTATCCTAAATATTATTTTAGGATTCTCAGTAAAGTGGAATCTTACAGCACTTTGAAGTTTATACAGTATCTTTTTGAGTTTGTAAAGAAAGATGTCAACGCTGCAATTTTTTTTTTACGTATTTCTTGACTTCCTGTAAAATAACATTTAATTACTTTTTTCAAAATTCTAAAAATGTACTTTTTAGACCCAAAAAGAACAATCTTACTCTTATCAGTCCACAAAATATTATGCCATTTCCTTTTAGCCCGGTAAATGTGTTCTTTTTCAAGTTATAACCTCTTCAGCGCAGCATTTTTTTTCACAATGGGTTTTCTTGCTGGTAGCTTGGCTTCACATGGATGTCTGATTATTTGTTTTTCTTTTTCTTCCTTGCCTTTCTGGTTTTGGCTGCCATTTTAAAGTGTTTATCATTTTAGATGAACAGCCTGTCATTTTCTGCACTTCTTTATAGGTTTTCCCTTCTTTTATTAATGGTTTGATCAAACGCTTTTCTGAACAGTGTCTTAAGTGACCCTTTTACTCAGTTTTTCAAAGACAAATGCACATCCAGCATATGCAATGTCAGTTACATTGATCTTTAAGGGTCACCTGCTTAACACACATTTCTTTTCACATAATCAATGACCTCACTAACTGAACTTGGTACTGCTATTTTTTGAACACACTCCTTTCAGTAAATGATAGTTTCAAAGAATCAGCAGCATGCATATTATGCCTGTTGGGTTTCTATACCTCTGCTAAATCATCTAAAAACTTAAGTAACCTACTGGACAAGAATAGTAACAAAAACCAATGCATGTGATTATGAATAGAAAAGGGAAATCAGAAAATAACAATACATTTAAAAGTGCTTCGGATAAGTTAGAGGTTATCCCAGTGTTATATGTCCAGTCTGGTGTTTTGATTGACTGCTCCAACTTCTCATTGCAGTGCTTGTCCGTATTTAATGGAAAGCAACTATAACTCTGACCAAGACGTTGTCCGAAACATCTGTTGATCCCATATCTATATTGATGCATAATGACTGGACTAGGTTTCATTGTCAGCTCAGCAGTATGTCTGTTCACACAACCAGTCTTTGCTCTTTGTTCTTAGCACAGATCATCTATCCATGAAGTACTCAGCAGCAGTGAACACATTTTGAGTTTGGAGAATCAGTTTTATTGGACAAGTGAAGTTTAAACGCTACTCAAAGCAGAGCCTGTTTAAAGGCTCATTTCTAAGATAAATTAATTCCCAAATGCCGTTGTGGTTCAAGTGAATTTATTACAGATATTTAACACCAAGACAGCTTTGCTTCAGATGGCCTTTTACATAGAGGAATGTCTAATTAGGAATCAAGTGAAGCAACATGCTGCCATGCCATACTGTTAGCAAAACAACGCTTGTTAAAAGGTTTTTTTGATGTGAGGTTCTGTGAAATTATTAGAGCCAATGGTTGATTCACATCTCACAGTTGAACCCAAAATTTCCTCCGTCTTGGCGCAGCTGCAGAGGGCTGATCTGGCAGACTGCTCAGCTGTGACTGCAACAAAACTCACTTTAAAAAATACCAACTCTTAAAGTCTAACTTTGTACACAATGAGGTGAATCACTGTGAAGGTCCACTCCATAGCATTTCTTTAACAGCTGTAAAATCTTTCAAGTCTGTCTGTTCTCAAATTAATAGAATATTATACAAGTTTTAATCTTTCCTTTTCTTTAACACACTTTAATCAGTCATTCCCAAAGGAGCTAACCCAGTTATCTGAATCAGCTGTGTTAGAGCAGAGACACAGAAACATGAGGGACTGTAGCTGTTGAAGACTAGAGCTGAATGCCTGGGTTTACAGGAACAAAATTATTTTACTGATTACTGAGCTGCAGTTCTTTAATTCTGAGGTTTTTCCATTAGTGGATCTGCTCCATCGCTCTCATCAGAGTCCCACGCCGTGCCAACATCCGGCACAGCAGCCAGGGACATGTCTGCTTGGACATCCTCCTCATCTGACTGAACCAGTGGCTCCTCCTGCTGACACTCAGCCTGCTCTGACTGACTGCTGTTTATGGGAGGAGCTTGCTTCAAGGACTCCAAAGAGGAAGAATTAAGGTCTGGACCTATTGAAAGAAGGTAAGAAAGGTTAACTTGCATCAGTCATAGTTTTTGCTGTGCCTCAGCTCTAACTCTAGCCAGTTACATCTGATGTTGTAGAGGACTGAATATAGAGACAGGAACTCCTTTAAATCCTCAAATGTAAAACAAACCTGAGGTCAGAGATGATCCACAGCTG
>CAEGAE010033008.1:0-10798 GCA_903067095.1 Girardinus metallicus | reverse complement strand
ATTAAAGTCAGAATTCTGAGATTAAAGTCAGAATTCTGAGATTAATGTCAGAATTCTGAGATTAAAGTCAGAATTCTGAGATTAAAGTCAGAATTCTGAGATTAAAGTCAGAATTCTGAGATTAAAGTCAGAATTCTGAGATTAATGTCAGAATTCTGAGATTAAAGTCAGAATTCTTTTTTTTTTTTTTCGGTGGCCCTAATCCTCTTCCGTAGAATTCGAACAAAAAGTTTATGATTTAAAAACCTGTTTAAGGCATGGTTGGGAGGGTTCCTTCATGAAAAACAAAATCACAATTTTCTCAGAAAATTATGTTTTATCTTCTTTTTCTCTGTTTGTGGTCTAGTGTCTTGTTACTACTTTCTCTATGGTCTGTCATGGATATCAATAAATTGTTTATACTATAAACTTTAAATGTATGCATAACAACCACATTGAATACTAAACTTGATGTTGCTTGACAACATCAAACATTCTCAGTTGGAATTACAACTTCAGGGAACAATCTTGTTTTTCTTTCAGTCTTGCAACTCAGAAAATGTGGTTTTCAAGTACCACAGATGCCCTCTTGATTTAACTATTAGCTGCATTCTTCTATTGTAATTTTTTCCTAATTCATCAAACTGGGGTCCCTTTGACTTTTGTCAACCACAGGTAAAATACCAATTGTTTATGACAAACATGGAGAAGCAGCATTCAGCATGGACCACAAATCTGGAACAAATTTCCAGGAAACTGCAAAACAGCTGAAACCCTGAGCTCCTTTATATCTAGGCTAAAGATTCACCTGTTTGGAGATGTTTTAGATACCATAATACATGGAACATTGACCAATATATTCGATGCGTATTGATGATTTTGATGCACTCATCAAAATCTAAAGTTTGCCACTGGTTTCTCAGTAGTTACTGTATGTTGTTTTCATTTTTTGTGTTTTTATGATGTAAAGCCATTTGAACTGCCTTGTTGCTGAAATGTGCTATTAACATGAACTCAATTGATTGATTGATTGATTTATTGACCACTCCACACAACCTTGACCCAAAAAACCTAGCTACCCTTTAGAGCCATAATTGATGTTTGCAAGTCATTGGTTTTATGGACAACAAGTTTTGCCTCTACATCAAGATCTTGTGATATTATTTCATTAGATGTTTCAGATGGATTTTTGGACGGATTTTAAAGGACGGATTTTTGGAAAAACATAGAGGACATGGAGTCTTGTTTTGAGACAAGTGACAAAGCTGTCTATTTTCCACCTAAAAGTGTCTGCGTGTATAAAAGAAACTAACTCAAATTGATTTTGTTTCTGTTTTATACATCAGTCCGGACAGTAGTGGATTATTCTGAGCAATACTATGACCTGGAACATGTCAGCGTATCAGCCAGCTGTCGCCTCTAGTTACTTCTCATCACTGTGCTGTTTGCCTCTACACTGATACAATAAGGATCCTGTCTTCATTCTTATTTTTTTTAATAGAGTGCAGACAGACTGAGGCAGGAGCAGCTGGTGTTTTTGCCTGTCTTCAGCAGAAAAATGAGACTGGCACAGCAGTCCCGCTGCTGAATATCAGCACACCTGCAGTCAATCAATAACTGGGTCCATGTGATAATTATATTAGGAGCAAAAATTAAATTAGGGAATTAAGAAAGATGTGAATGTCAGTCGAACTCTTTAAAGCTAATTAACTGCTGCCTTCTAAGCCTTCCAATCAGTGGAAAGAATCCACAAGCATACAGTCTATAATGGGGTGGATTAATTGGGTCTCTGCCATTTGGAGGTCTGAGAGCTCCCGGTGAAATTCACACTTGCGTATTTGCCGTTTTAACTATCCAGGAGAGAGGGAGACGAGTTGTGATTTCCTGTCACTTGTTATTTTGGAGGTTCTTGTACATGACTCTCTCCACTCAGATCCCCAGAGAAGGCCACTATAGCGGCTGACAATGTCTTGTCTCTGTATGAAAAAAAAAAACCTGTTTTGACAGGAATCTGCAATAAATATGAGCAGAACATAAAAGTACATGCCAGAGGTGTGATTTTCCTTACAAACTGCTGTACGGTAAGTAGTCTAATTTAATGATGGTCTGTAAATCTCTGTACACATTTTCTTCCTAAACTCTAAGCTTCGCATTAATTCGCTTTGTACTTTCTTAGTCACTTTAATTCCCATTTTTGTCCTTTAAATTGGCAGACTCACTTTTGTCTCCATTCTGTTTTACATCCACACAACCATTTAAATTAATGATTTGCATTGGAAAAGGAAGAAAATCCCTTTCTTATGGTCAGTGAGATGTGGAAGGCTGTGTCTGATTTTCAGTGACACTACTTTTACTGGGTCTTTTTGAGTGCATATGTTTGTTTTCTTTTTTTGGTACAATGACAAAGATTTGATTGACAGTAACCCATTTAGTGCTTGCACTCTCAAAGATTAGCGGATCCAAAATGTATGCAGAAATACCAATTCTGTTCAATACAAGCAGCATATGCTGAAAGTTGGCAGCTGATTGCATCGAGTTTACTGCGCAGCTCTATCGATAATCATTTATGGCTATAATTGAAATAAATTATATATAATTTATATAGCAAGAAATAAATCCAAGGCTTTTCAGATGGAGTATGTAATACTAGACATTTATATATCTTGTGAAATACAATTTTCAGCTGTGTAATATATTTGAACATTTTCTAACTGGGAAAACATTAGAAAACGTTCAAATGTCTGTAGTTTAGGAAGGAAACTCCAAACATACGTCTCCCCAACAACACTCTTGAACTCATTGCGTCCACCTCAGTTTAGACATTTGCATTCACACTTTTGCTTTTTAGTTATTGACATTCTTTGGAAGACTTGAAGAAAGGTGCATCATTAAATCAAGAAGTTTAGCCTCTTCCTTAGAATAGCAGACTATGCCAAGGGCCAAAGCTGATCAACTACCATCATTTGTCTTTTTGTTTAAAGCAGACACTCTACCACAACCGGGAGGAGGCATCCTACCTTTTTCCAGTGATACCGTAAGGAAGCTGACCTTTTATCTTTGCTGCTTTATAGTTGGTTACAAACCGCTTCAGTTTGCGCTACTTAGCTTTCTATGAGAGGTAAAACGTACATTATGATGATGTATGTTTCCTTCAACAGCTGCTGTTTTCTTTACTGTGAAAGCCAATAGGAGTTTCATCCCAGTATCAACCAATGGCAGTACCCTTAATGTGTCACAAGAGAAAGAAATTATGCTGTTAGGAAAATAATGACAGACTTCCTTTGAAGATGTCAGCACTGCCCCCTCACAGATGACTGCATTCCTTAGTGAGAAAACTTGATGTCATTCTGTAATATCCTATGCTAGGTTTGACTGGAAGCTATGATTGTTAAGGTTTGGATGTTTCTTACAGATCTAGATTAAGAGAAAGCCATGAAAGAAAAAAAAAAGGCTGTGATAGGTTTTGCTTTTTCTCATTTTGAATTACATCCACTCTGTCTTGAAAAGACGAAGTAAAGCTGTAATTTCACAGATTTTCCAACTACAGAGCCTCTTATTCTGTTTTTATGTTGTATGTGTCCAGTGCTCTTTTAGCACAAAAGTTTCCCTTTACTAGCAGTTGTTCAACGTACACTAGAGCAATTTGTCTTTTTGTGGCAGGTCAGGATCAAGGTCGGCCTCCAGCAATGTCAAGTCGTCAAATGACAGACCTGGTAGACTTGTCATTATTTGTCTCAGGAGTCTGTCCTTATCGGGATCTGACAAGGAACCGATTTTGGCCTTAAAGGTTTGTTCTATTGTTGTGATTAAATCAGTTTCTTGGGAGAAAAAAGGTGTAATAAAACAGCTTGCTTTTCTTTTTTTTTTTTACTTCAGTCATAAAGAAAATGAGGACAGCAAATATATATTCAGTTCTCCCAAATATAGTAGTTTATTTACAAGCAATCTTTAAAAATGTACTTTGTTTGAACAAAATATAACAAATACATATGTTCACCATTCTTCCTAATAGCTAGCTATCCCTCTTTTGGCTAAAGTAACATCAGTGCTTCTTGTGGCCATTTACCAATCTAGGACATTAATCTAAGGAACCCACTCATCTCTGAGCTGCATATTAAATGGGTTCTTTGCATGTTCAGTCTGTTTCAAATCACCAAACAGAAGGTCTGAAAGAGGAGGATCTGAGCTATTATGCCTCAGCCCAGGACTTTCCAATTATTTACTGTCAGCCAGTCCTTGTTGTAAACTAACAAGCTTTGGTACAATTCATTGTGATAATTTTTCTTAGGGTAAAGAGCTTTCTTTGCACACACTTGGCAACAGTAGAAAAGGCCTGCTGTAGGTCCTGTAGCTACAGTTTTGTGGGTTTTAGAGACTTCTTTTAACATCTGGTTTCACAGTGAGCTTATTTGAACGGTCAGACCAAATCACGTTGGTAGTGTTTTTGGAATGTCCTCCACTTGAACACTATTTTCAGTTCAGCCAAATGGCAGATTTTAAGTTTGCCATGTCATCTCTTTAAATCCCTTCTCACACTCATAAGCTCATACAACCTTATTCTACTCTGTTTTGTATTTTTAGTTATCAAAGAGAAGTTAAAACTGGCTAAAGTCTGTATGAGCAGTTCAGAGCTTCACAAAAGTCTTTATTTGGGAAGAAGTTAAAATCTCTGATCATTACATACCTGCTTAGTTAGATAATCCCGTTTTCTGTGTTAAAGTCGGTGATGACAAACTCAGTACTATTATAATTGTTTCAACCCATATTCTCAGATGAGATAAGACAGCCACGTCTTCTATTGTTTATAATGTTGGTATAGTTCCTACTTCAAATGACTTGGTGTAAGTTTCAATTCCAGCATCAAGAATGGTGAATAAAATACTGTTTAAATTAAAAGATAATTTCTAAATGTGTGATTATATTTGAAGTGCAATATTGTTCCCATAACTTACAACGGGAGACTTTTATGAGGTATAGCGACATAAGTGCAATAGAATAAATGTAAAAATAGAAGCAGTAATAAATACAATACTCATCCTGGTTTGCATTATCGCATTGTGGCTGTATAATCAGCTTCAGGTACATTTGATTAAAGCCTGAATTCTCCCAGTGCATTACCGTATGTGTCGCTCCCCATTTTGCAATATTATTTCCAGTGCTCATTCTGTACAACAGGGATATTAAAAAAGAAAAAAAGAGGAGCGTAATTTGAAATGTAAGGGCCTCTTTATTATCCTGTACTCCATTGTTGGGGGAAATTAAGTAAACAACTCTGAGGAGCTGTGAGGGATGAGAATGGATGGTTAATGACCCACAGACAGCGAGAGTGGTCAGCAAATGAAACAAGCTAATAACATCCCCATATTCCCATGATGATATCACGGAAAAGCCTGAAAATAAATCTAATTTCAAACTCAAAGGTTTCTGAACACGTCTGAGGCCTCCAACGCGCATACTGGACACACCTCCACTTCATGGGAGCCTTCATCCAGCGGGAGGTTTGACCCTGGACAAATTGCGTTTTTTTTGTCTCCGAGTCCAACCTTCCTCAAGCTGAGCTCCCTGCAGGGTCTGCATGTGCTCGAGGTCACTTATTGCATTTTCTTGTTTCTTCTGAAGAATCACAACTGGCGCAGTCTGTTTGGTTGGTTCACCCAGGTGGAATTTTACCTGAGAAGCCGTGTCTAAGGTATTTATATTCAGACAGACAATCAGACTGGAAATCAGCATTAAAAGCCTAAAATGAAACATTTTAACTCTAATCCTGTAGGTATTTTGTCTTTTGTGTAATTATATTTAGGATGAAATGGAGAAAAGAAAATGACAAATCGCATGGTGAAATTGTTTTTGATTGGCAAGTTTTAATCTTCTCAGATCAGCTAAACTTCTGACTCCAATACTGAACCATCATCCAGTTAGGAATTGAGGTGGAGGCCAAGGTCTAAAGCTAAGAGCTGGGAAGCCTCTTTGGGTGTTTGTCCTTAGGGCATAATTATGAACAAGAAGAAGAGCAGCTATGGGTAGAAGGACCTTGTGTTTTGCTTAGCTCTCACCATCTGTTTCCTCTACAGGAGGCTCTTGGTCCATTATACCAAAAAGGAAAAATAATGGAGCCTCAGGGATGGTGGATGACTGTGTTGGAGGGCAGGCATGATCAGACAAGAAGGCTGTTGGTGTCACATCGCTGACTCTGCGACATTTGGTTGACCTGTGTGGCATAGTGGGAAAAAGCTGTCCTTGAGGTTCCTTAGTCTTTTTTTTATTAGAAACATATATAGCTTTGCTTTACGATAAATAAAAGTCAAATTTAATACTGCTATACCTTTAGCTATATGGTCTGAAAAAAGAGGCAGGCTGTGATCATTTGAAGGGATGGCTTTAAATAAGTTGCTGAGTCTCTATTTTCACATCAAATTTAAATTGTGTTGTTAAGATTGTTTGCGTATGTTGTGCATGATTGTGAATCAGAATTTCAATAACCGATGGGTTTTTAAATCTTTATCTGTGAATAAAAATCTGAACAACATGGAAAGTATTTCCCATCAAACAAGAAGTCACACAGTTGGTAAAAATGTTCTGTCTGTGCATGATTTAATCTCAGTACAACCAAATCTATTCTGAAAAGGCATAAGGGGTTTGTTAGAGAACATTAGTGAACAAAGTACATCATGAGAAAGAAAGTTATAGAGCAGTTTGAAGGAGTGTTTGGGTCTCAAAACAGCAAGGTTAATGAAAGAAACAGCAGAGAAACCATTGGTAACTCTAGAGGAGATGCAGACGTCCATTGCTCAGCTGGGAGAATCTGTTAAAAGGACAACAAATCTGACCTCTGTCGTCACTTTATCCAAACTAAAATGTGTCTGCTGTCCAGTGTGGGTGTGATACTGATGCTAATTACAATTCCTCAAAAGTCCACTTTGTGAAATCCAAACTGTACCTTAAGAATTCCTATTAAAACTGAAAGACAGTGATGTGACCATCAGAAATAATTGCTCCACACCTAGTTCACCCAAAGAGTGTTTGAATATTCTGATGTTGATGAAAAGCTAAAGGCAGAAAATTGAGGTAAAACTTTCTGTTTTATGAGAAAATGAATGCATGTTTTGACATACAGTTCATTTCCTTTATAAAGCAGAAAATAACAAAAAACAGCAATTTTATCGGGAGTCCTAATGTAATATAGTACAATTTCAGGAAGCGTAAAGAACTAAATAGATGTAAAAAGCTGAATAAGACCAAAATGTTTTTTTTTTTAATCAGTTCTTAGTTTCAGTTTTAATCTGTTTGACCTAACTTGTTCTTGTGAAGAGGAAAACTTACACAAAGTTGACTCAGCTGGATAATATCAGACTGTTTCATGTCTTTATCTCCAGAGACTAAATAATTAATTACTAATTTAGTCCTGCAAGAGGACTGTTGATTAAACAGATCAGTTTCTGTTTGACTGAGATAAAACATTTCTGAAATTTCTGATTGCTGGAATAATGAAATAATTGAGCTCTGAGGCACTAGTAAGAAAAGGAATTGGATGGATTTTCTGCTTATGCTCTATTGCTGGGAACCTCGTAGATAAACTACAAATGATTTCTAATACATCATGTAGTGTTTGTGCAGTAGGTAGCAAATAAAACATTATGCAGCCTACTTTAGGGCTTTTAAGCTTGCAGCTGGAAGATTTGCTCTGTTTCCTCTTTGCAAAAAGGTAAAAACCCTAATGCCATCAGGGCTTATATAAAAACCCACATCTCTTCTAATCCTCTAAAGCTTCAGGCAACATATAGTAATATATTTTCAGATAAAATAAGCTAATTTTAACAGGATTCAGATGTTTAGAAGTCTGTAAGGTGAATATTGATTTTATTGAGGAAGATGAGCAGAGAAAAGGTCATCTTGAAACACTAACACTTAGGTACCTTTATCAGTTTATTAAATTTAGACTGCAAGGATTTAATTTGCCAAATGCAAGGCACTCTTCAATAACATTGTGCAACAGATGTGGACTTTCTGGGTACTATGGCCCGAGTGGTCACCAGAGAAATCTATTCTGTCTGCATAAATATCATGCATGAGTTCTCAGGGTGAAATTAAGAGATTGCAGCAGAGCAACATGAAGTTTGATTGATGATTAATAGATGTACTCAAACTGATCTCCTGAGGTGCAGATCCCCATGAAGAGCTCAGCAACTGTTTGAATGACAGCATGGGCCTTCGTTAGCATTTATCTTACTTCCAGGCCCTCAGTAGCCCCTCTCTTGCATGCCTACCTTTCTTGCTAACGAAGCATGTTCTGTGTTTTAGGTGGCTGTCCTGCAAAGCCTTCCACTTTACATATCTCTTACATCTTACGTAGAAGGAACTTAACATGATCCCTCTTATCCCTCAAAGCTTTGTCACCTGGTTCTTTTCCCCTTCAGTGTGACAGCAACGAGCTGTGGACCTTCTCTTAATGGGATTATCCCACGTTTTCCAGAGAGGATCTGTGTGCAGCTGAAAAATGGTGTTGTATGTGCACGTCGTTGTCCACATCTGTGTGCGTAATCGCTGCACAGGCCATATTTTTCAGTAAAAGAGATCAACCTAACAGCCAATTATTGCTTACTGCTGCAATGCTGCAACTGATGGTGTTGCAAAGGCAGGAAGGAATGTGTGAGTCTTAGACAACAATATGAACATTATCCATTCAGCATGTAGGAAAACTGCAGATAGTTTTTGTAAAATCTCAACAGTTTAAGTTTACAGGGAGGAGCTGCAGCGGACTAATGGTCTGGTCCAGGACTAAGCAGCTACATTACTTTTAAAGACCTGACATCATGGTATCTTGGAGTGTAGATATTGTCTCCCTATTATAGCATTCTAATATAATTTTTTTTGTAGTGTGAAGAGTTTGGGATGTGTCTTTTTGAATACTAGATCTTTTTGACATGTTCACATATTGACTACCTGTAATTTCTCGGAAACAAAAGTGCACTAATTGGCTTATTGTATTAAACAAGAAATATGATGCACTAGCACTAATAAATAGTGTTACACCCTTTGGCTGAATTTATTTCCGCGTGATACTTGTTGTAGGCCAGTTTCTGACATCAGTTTGAGAAAAGTTTGCTCTAATCCTCACTTTCAGCTATGAGATGTTTTAGTGGTGTCTTACTTGTTGAGCCCATTTTAAGTTATCTGACAGCATCTCACTGAAATCAAGATCTGGGTTTTGGGTTGGCTCGGGACTTTTCATTTTATAATTCTCAGCCAGTGAATTTAATGGAACCATTTGAGTCACTGTAGCTAGATTCTGTAGCTCTGCTTAGCTGTAATTTTAACAGATAGTCTCATATTTTCCCCAACAATCATCTTAAGTGTAGCAGAATCTATCAGTGAAGGTCTTGCTTCAGCAAAGCAGGAAATGAAAATTCTTTTTTCATACTTTTGAAACATGGACAAACTTGAGTCAAGTTCTTGAATTTTCCAGCTGTGTAGAAACCTTGTGGACAGTTCCTTTTGAGAGGTTGACTTTGTTATTCCACTGAATGTGCATAAGTTTTATTAGGGCCCTAACTTACCAGGAAAACAAAGATATATTTCCTATGTAAAAGAAATAAAAAACTGACAAAGGACAATGGTTCCAGAACTAAGTCATCATCTTAAAGTAGCTTCCCAGTAGTCGTAACTATTAGGCTATTCAACTGCGACTCCATACCACCTCCGGCCCGCAGGTGGCCTCAGTCCGGCACTGACGAGTTCATTTGAAAAAGAAATCACTGAGACAGAACTTTTTGAAGCACTTCAAGATTTAAAATTATATAAAACATAAAATATGGATTCTATTCTATTTTAAATGAGCATCCAATAAGAAACAATGACAACAGAATAATTTTAAAATCTGAAGTAATACTAATAAAAAATTCTGTCAGAGAGCACATCCTGTCACATAGACGATCCGTGCTGAGCAGGCAGACTTATTAGCCAATCATCATTTAGTATCTCTGACGTCAAAGATCACTGCACAGGTGTTGCGATTGGAAGCTTGTATCCCATACATTCTCCTGCTGGCAAAATATGTCTTAACCCTCTTCCTCGTAACAGCAATAAATCAATTAGATCTTTTTTTCAGAAGGAAGTGACCTCTGCTCCTGTGGTTGTACCATATTGGAATCGCTTTCATATTAATATGTCTTGGAAATTTACCTGGCTGCTCCCAAATCACTTTCTTCTCACTAACAAGGTAAAAGATGTGTCTTTTAAACTCATACACCGAATCTTCCCCGTTGAAGTCTATCTAAAGAAGTTCAACTCTAACATTGATGTAAACTGTTCCTTCTTCTCTGACATTTGCCCAGAATCAGTCACTCATTTGTTCTGGTTGTGTCCTCGTTCTAAATTATTTTGGCAACATTTTTGTAGCTTTGTTGTCTCAAAAATATCAGTAGGTTTTCAGTTATATTGGAAAAATGTCTTGTTTGGATTCCAACAAAATGAAAAAATTAATTTGATGAGTTTCTTTATCAATTTATTAATTATTAAGGCTAAATTTCACTTACATAAATGCTAATTTTTGAGGGAAAAAAACAGAGTTTTCAGTTTCTTTGATTTAACTTGAACATTATATTTATACAATTCGACCTTCAACTAATCAAAAAGCAAAAACAGCAATATGGGCTTGCAGTCAACCTGGAATTTTGGAGTATTTATTATGTTAATTCACTGTAACATTTGGCACATACATACATATGCCTGGCCAAAAAAAAGGTCGCCACCAAAAAATGGTCACACTCTCTAATATTTTGTTGGGCCGCCTTTAGCTTTGATTACAGCCCGCATTCGCTGT
>CAEGAE010033005.1:0-43250 GCA_903067095.1 Girardinus metallicus | reverse complement strand
ATTATGGTAAGGGTTAGGCTGTAGAAAATAATGGAAGTCAATGAGAAGTCCCCACAAGTGATGAAAACACGACTGTGTGTGTGTGGTTTTCTATAAAAATAACAAACACAAATTATGAGAACTTGCCTGTAAACACTTTCACAAATAAACCAAATGTCCACAAAGTGAATAAACGTGTTTAAAGATTACTACAGACTAGCTACCTGTTAATATCTGAGAATGAGAACGTAAATAATAATTACACATAAATAATAATCAACCCTGCTAATAATAGTGTCACAGATAAAACATACAAGAGAAACAAGGCATTTCAATTGGAAACGGTAACCGCGACTAACAGCAGCATCTAATTCACCGAGCTTAATAGCTTAATGCTAACGGCTAACTTTTAGCTCTCCACAATACGCATAAACTACAACAAACGACCATAATATTCAACAGGACAAAGTACAAATAAAGCTCTTGGACATTTACGAAACCGAACTAAACCACCAACAGTTTTACTTACATTCAATGGACGCTCACAGCAGACAGAGAAAATAAACGAAGCAATCAATGCTGAGATCTACACAATATGAACGAGGCGCCACCTAGTGGCTGGAAGGAAACATTACATATAAACCACCTGGATAAAGAAACTAAACTAGAGGGCGGAAAACAAATAACTAACGTCTTTCTACACACCTGCTGCCTAAAACATCTACTGTTCTGCCTTAATGTCTCTTACCTTCAAATATAGAGAAATATCAGTTCTCTGTCCTAACAGGAACTCTACTGAATATTATTCCATTTAATTATTTTTTTTCTAAAGCGAAGAAGTAGAAGAAAACTTTTACGGTTCTGGTTCAGAGTAAAAGGTGAACTACTCCCACGTCTTCAGGCATGTCTGCAGAACCGGACTCTCCAGAACCGGAACACCGATCGGCTCCCGCTCTGCAGATGAAACCGCGTCTCCCAGCAACCTTCAGCTGCGGGGGGCGGGGCTACAGCCGCGCCGTCCAATCAGATCCTCAGCCTCCTCGAAGATTTAATCAAAAACAAGCTGCAGGTTTTACATGAAAATATTTATTTAATATCTGAACAGAATGAAAATAAAACAATTTCAACACATTATTTATCATCAGAGTCCAATACAGAAAGAACCCGACTCCAAGCTAAATATTTATTTAAGTCCTGATTTTAGTTCTTCTGAAAATAAAAATCCATCTTCCGGCTCTTCAGTCGTCCACGATGCTCAGCAGGCCGCTCAGCTTCAGCCTGCAGGCCCGCTCTTCTTCTCTGCTCGCCACGATCTGCCGCTGCAGCTCCTGCAGCCTCTGGGCCAGAGGGACGGGCGGCGCCGCGGACCGGGACCATCCGGACCCGGATACTCCGGACCGGGACTCCCTGTCCACTCGCTTCTCCGTCTCTGGTTTCTGGGAAACCAGAACGACAAGAAACTTTAAAAATCAACCGTGAAATATGAAAGATGTGTCTAAAGTGACCAGAGAAGAAGAAGAGGGAACCTGCGCAGAAACCCGCATGGTGGACGGAGAGGACAGCAGGGTGGAGGACGGGACGAAGAGCGGGGTCGCCAGCTGGTCCAACGGGTCGCCGTCCAGCCAGCGCTGCAGCTGCTCCAGACTCCTGCGGAGGGAGAGCGTTACCATGACGACAGAACTGATCCACACGGAGGAGATCAGAGGAGATTCAGGAATAAACGTCTTCCTCCACGGATCAATCCGACCCGATCAGAACCGCTGGGGAGGTTAAAGTAGTTTGGTTTTTACTGGTGGAGTTAACGAGGTGTTTCTGGTCCCAGTAGAACCAGAACCAGACCGTCGTCATGACTACCTCCTGCTCTCGGCCTTCTCCTCCTCCAGGCTCTGCAGAACTCTGTGGGCCAGCAGCTCCTCCGTGCTGGGAGTGTGTGTGATGTCCAGGCGAGGCGGTGGGGCCCCGGGGCCCTCAGGAGGGGCATCAGGGGCATCAGGGGCCTCAGGGGCCTCAGGGGCCTCCACCCGGCTGTGGAACAGTTTCTCCCTCGGGGCCCATCTGACAGCAAAAGCAGAGGAAAATTAAAGCTTTAATTTTAATAGCAAATAAAATCAAACAGCTGAATTAAAAACATATATTTAGTTTCTCAGCAGCACCAACTGTTCAAAAATGTTACTTTCTTTATTTTTAAACATTTAATATATTTAATACTTTAATGAAACAAGTCGGGAAGAGAAGCAGGAATCATAGATAAAAACTGAAATGTTTTTCCCAGCAGGGTTCCGTCTCTGCAGAAAAACTTCCTGTTTGTTCAGCCAAACGGATAAAAGCAGATTTTGATGCTTCAGAGCTGAAGCAGAAAACCTGGTAAAGATGGGAAAATATTCTCTTGTCATTTAAAAATAAAACGTCTCCGTCTGGATAAACTTTCTAACTTCGACGCTCCTGATGTTCAGTTGTTGCAGAAATCCTTCCAGCGTTGGAGAAACCGAACGCTGAGGTCCAAACGGCCGGGTCCGGGTCGGATCAAACCTCCGTCTGCAGCCGGAGAGAAAACAAAGATCTTCCTCACCCCTCCTCTTCCTCCTGCTGCGTCTCCCTGTGGGTCCGATCCACGGCCTGAGCCCACTCCGCCGGAGGCCGGAACCCGTCCAGGGAACCGCTGGGGAAGTAAACCAGAACCTCTCCGTCGGCCGTCAGCGCGTCTGCAGAGCGACAGCAGAGTTCATGTTGGAGACGTGGAGCAGGAAATCTATTACTGATGAAACTTCCTGATTAATTTCTAGACATTTTAACAAGATAGTGACAGAGAGGTGAACGGGGTCAAAGGTCAGAGTTGAGGAGCATTAAAATACATTCAGTAACAGGAGGTTCTGCAGGTTCTGCAGGTTCTGCAGTCGTACCTGGAGCAGCAGGCGGTCCGGCCGGCCGCCAGTCCTTCAGCTTGTGGTCGATGAAGATGAGGACGACGTCGTCCCAGGGAACCGGGCCGGAGGCGGCAGAGAGACCGGCCGCCCCCCGGCCGCTGCCGCCCTGGGTCCGCCCGGACCCGGGGGGCGTCGGCCGGACCCGCTCCAGAAGGTTATCCAGCCGGGACATGAGGAGCGGCTGGCTGTGGCGCGAAGCTGGGATGAGAGCGGCGTAACGAAAGATGGAGGAGCAGAGATCCGCCCAGGAGTCTGACGGGAGGAGGACGAGTTAGTGACCCTGAACCTGACCTCTGACCTCATCCATGCTAACCATTATACTAGTAAGCAATTAGACCATCAATTATTCTGAGGATTGATAAAAAACTGCCACATTCTGCAGATTTTTCACATGATTATTTAAGCTTATTTTATAAAACTTTGTAAAAACATAAGAGTGATGTGTTCGTTTTGACCTGGGATTCTCTTTAAGAGTTTGTATAACGATTCCCTGATGACTGAATTAGCTGGCGATTACTTCAATAATCAATTATCCTCGCTCAGCGGTTTGGGTCTGGTCGCCCCGCCCACCTGCGGCAGGAGGCTCCTCCCACTCCGGCAGCTGCAGGCCCAGCAGGAGGTCCCTCAGCCAGCTCAGCTGCAGCGGGGCGTTCCAGCCCGGCGGAGGGACGACCTCTCTGCTCTCCGGCCGGCTGAACTCGCCCGGCGGCCACGACAGGCAGCTCAGCTCCGGGGACGACACTCTGTCCGCCACGTGGGCCAGGACGGCGTTGTACAGCCGGACCGCCGGCGCCGGGCCCTGGCGGGGCAGCCGGGCGGCGGCCCGGTTCTGCCGGTCGGAGTAAACTCTGGGGAAGAACTCCCGGCTCAGCGCGGCGTCGACCAGCTGCACCAGCGGCCGGCAGGACAGCGGCGGGGTCGGAGGGCGGCGGGCCAGCAGCCAGCGGACGGCCCGGGTCAACTGCTCACACACAGAGAGAGAAACCGATGGAGCCGGAGGTCCGGGTCCGAAACGCTGCAGGAGGTTCGGGTTCTACCTGCTGGGATCCCTGCAGGTCGCAGGTGGAGTCTGGGATGAAGACGAGCAGGAAGCCTGAGATCAACTCTTCCTCCATCAGAGCCTGGAGCTGCAGGGCTGAGAGGCAGAACCGTGAGCACAGGCAGGACCGGACCGGACCGGACCGGGACCGGACCGGACCGGATCAACAGGACCAGGACCGGACCGGACCGGGTCAACCTGACCGGACCGGACCGGATCAACCAGACCGGACCGGGACCAGACCGGACCGGGTCAACTGGACCGGACCGGACCAGACCGGGACCACAAACAACCATTGATTAGTTTGAGGAGAATTTAACGGCGATTCTACAAGTTTCTTATTCAACACTTAACTGTTTTCATATCCTGTGATAAATACATGAAGAGACTCAGATAAATATTTTAATTCCTTTAAATAATAAAATCAACATTTTATTGCCTAAAATGCAACAACAGCCTCCTTTTAGTAAATTACTCAGAATAATTAAATGTCAGAATAACTGATTATTCTGATAATCAGATAAAAAAGTCAGATTCAAATAAAAATTTCCTTTTTTCAGTAGGAAACAAACATTTACTGATTAATTCCTTTATTGAACTTTTATTCTGCATCTGCAGCTGAAACATCAACAACATGCAGGATTAATGAGTCGATTATGTTTTGGATGAACTGATGAATAATTGAATAATTAATAATAATTAAATAAAAGAGAAGAGATTTAAAGACAAAGAATGTTTTTAAGTTTTGCTTATTGAAGCTCTCAGTGTTTTAATCTTTTTAGAGTCTCTGTTCTCCAATTCATGTATCGATTACTAAACTAGTGGATGATTATTTCAGTAATTGATTCATCACAATGAATCGTTTCAGCCCTGAACGGGACGGATGTGCCGATCCCTGATTGGTGTAGACGGACTGACGGCGCGATGGGGGTCATCACCTCCTTCCAGCCGCTCGGCGTCCGCAGCGCCCCGTTGCCATGGCACCAGGACCACCAGAGGCAGCGGGCAGTTCCAGCTGCTGATCTGCTGCAGCTGCTTGAGCTGCAGCAGGGCGGAGAGCAGAGGGACGTCCTGCTCCGCCTGCTCCGCCTCCAGGCGGGGCAGCAGCATCACGATGGCCGCGGCGCCGCGCAGCTCGCCGTGCTCCTCCGCTCCGGACAGACCCGAGTCGGTCAGCGGACCTCTGGACGCCTGGAGAGACGGAGGAAAGCTCAGCAGAGCCGGGTCGCTCCGAACCGGACGACCAGCTCCTCAAAGAGCAGAACTGGGTTTCCTCCAGCTTTTGCTCTTTGGAACCAACTGAAAACAATTTATAGATTTAAAAAGCGACTCTGGACTCTTTCAGCTCCTCCTCTGTTCTGACCTTGACTGTGATGTGGACTTTGTGAGTTCTGTGTCCGGTGTCCTGCAGGCTGTTGGAGACACACAGAGTCCTCAGCGTCCCGTCTCTCTGCTCCTCCGACTCTGAATCGGCGCCGAGTTTCACCTCCAGCCAGTCCGACAGAACCCTGATCACCAACAGAACGCCTGCTTTTAGTCTTCATTTAAAAACCAGCAAACTGTTTGGATCGGTGGGAGTTTGTCTCCTGTTTGCATAAACTGATGTTCTCAGTTCCAACACCGAAACCCGGCGGTGGCAGCATCATGCTGAGGTACTGCAGCCTCAAGAGATTCTCTCTAAAGTTTGTCTCTATAAATGAATATTTGGACCTTCGGTGAAACAATGAATCACGATTAACGGATTATTGATTCAGTAATTTGTTGACTGGAGTTCAGCAAAGATAATCTGATGAACAGAGTCAGAGCAGCAATGAAGCCAAAACTGCACCAGAATCATTCATCTCGATTAATCTTCATAATAATCGATTAATTACCAGAATATTTAATCATCATAAACATTGATTGTCAGAATAATCAATAGAATATTAAATTTTAGCGACTGTCAAAAGAATCGATAAAAAAATCCATTAATTGTCTTAATGATTGATAGAATAATCATCGATTAATCAAAATAATGGTCAGAATTGAATAATCAGAGTAATCAGTTAATTCTAAATTTAGCTGATTAATCAGAATAATCGATAACATAACCGATTGTCAGAATTGATAAACTTCAGCCTGATTGACAGATGAATCAATCACTGATCTAATGATGATCTGCGGCCGGTTCCGCCCGGCCCAGCCGGCCGTTGCTCACCGGTCCGCCGGGCCGGCCTCCCGCTCGCTGGGCAGCAGCAGCAGAACTTTCCAGAAGATCCGGTCCGTCGGGTTCGGGACGTTTTCCGTGGCCAGCGCCGGCAGATCCAACGGCTTCCAGCACGTCTCCCTGAGCGAAACACCAGAACCGGGTCAAAGTTCTGCTTCGGGCCCTGAGCCTCGGAGCGACTGGACCCGGACTCACTCCAGCAGCTGCTGGTAGAAGGAATGGACCCTCATCTGGTGGACGGCGCCGCGCCTCATCCGCAGCAACCTGGACCAACAGGAGACGGGTTTTAGCTCCGCCCTCGCCCCGCGGCGGGGCGCGGTGGGGCGGGGCGCGTCGGACCCACCTGGTGCTGGACACGGCCAACACGCCGGCGTTCCCCAGGTCCACCAGGCCCCGGGCCAGGTCCGCCATGGAGGGCCTCTGGGGGGCGCTGGGGGCCAGGGCCCGCAGCTTGAAGCGCGGATCCACGCAGCACGGGGCCGCGGGAAAACTCCTCATCTGACGCTTCAGCTGGCGGCGGACGGCCACCACATCACGCCACCTGGAGGTTCACGCGAAAACTTTAACTAGGCCGAAACTCATCCAGGTTCTACGCTGACGTTCTGATCCGTTTCAACCTTTTGATGAACTTATGGATCCGTTCCAGCTCAGCCTCCAGAACATCCTCTGCCAGCCGAGCCACGTCTGCGGCCAACGTCTCCTCGATCAAGCTGCTGCACACCTGATGGCTGCATCGGGCCAGACGCTCGGCTTCCTCATCCAGAGCCTCCCTGGAAAACAAACGATTCAACAAACACCACGGAAAAGTGAAGCCTGAGGATTTTACCGCCGGTTCTAGATGCTGACGAACCCGAACAGATATGATGGAAAGAAAGAAAATGTTACATCTTTAAGGATCTAAACAAAGTTAAAAATGTAAAACAAAAAACTAAGTTGTACTAAAAGGAGTTAGCGTATGAGCTAAGCTATTCAAGCCTAAAATAGCATCTCGATGCTAAACACGTAGCCGCTAACGCTAACGTGAGCATCCGTATTTCTAAAGCTCTATGAAGGATCAGAGAAACTGGAAGACGAACGGATAGAAAAACGTTTTGATCCAATCTGATGGTGGAAGAACAGATTCCTGCAGTTCAGCTCCGACGTCGATTCATTCATCATTTAACAGAAAAAGAGTTTTTGGACTGAAAACAGAACTAAACCAGGGGTGTACTTTCTCTTCGCCACATCTTTATTTTGCGAACCGGGTTCAGGAAGTCTTACTGGATCTCGACGGCGGCGGTTTCCCTCACGACTTCAGCGACGACCTGCTGGACGACCTCTGAGCAGAGCGAGCAGCTGACCTGAGCCAGGAAGGCCTGGCGCTCCTGACGGCGCCTGAGACGCAGCGGAAACACAGAAACATGGACACAGAGCGGAAAACGCAGAAACATCGGGCGGGGTCCCTCTGTCCTGATGGAGGTCGGGTTGGGACCTGCAGTGCATTGTGGGAACCGACCTGGTCTCCTCCAGTCTGCGTCGCTCCTCAGCGAGCCGCTCCTGCTCCAGCCGGAGCTCTGACGCTGAAACCTCCGTCATCATCTGCTCCAACACCTCCTGCACCAGAACCTCCAGCTGCGCCTCGCTCTCCCTGCGGGAACACCGTCACAGATCATCGAAGCGTCCGCCTGACGCGCAGAACCAAACGCTGAGCGCTAGCTTACAGCAGGGCTGCTCTGGCGTAGCTGGCGCCTCCGTCAGCCAGCGCTCTGACTTCGGCCTCCACCACTTCCTCCAGCAGCGCCTCCGCCGCCGCCGCGACGTCCTGGAACACAACGCAGCAGAACGTCAGCACAGAGCCAAGATGGCGGACGTCAGAGTCTGCCGGCTGCCTCCCACCTCCTCGCTGTAGAGCGGCTGGGGTTTGGGTGGAGGTGACGGAGGTTTGGCGGGTTCAGGCGTAGCGATCGGCTGGAAGGCGGGAGCCGCCGGCGGGAACGGCTCTCCGGTCTCAGCCGGAGCGTCGGGAACGACGATCGGCGGCGGCAGGGAGGAAGCATCGACGCCGTCAGCTGGAGCCAGAAAACATTCACATGATCTGAAAGCTTCGACATCCGGCTAACGCAGAATCGTTCATGGAATAATGACGGGTAACAGAAAAACATTAAAGTGAGCAGGAAGTGAGCAGGAAGTGAGCAGGAAGTGAGCAGGAAGTACCAGTCTGTGCGGCGCCTCGGGGGTTAACGTATCCGAAGCCGGGCTCCGCCATCAGCCCGTCTCCTCTGTATCTGTTGTGGGAGTCGAAGCTGCAGACGGGACGGTGCTGCGGCGGGTCGGGGACCGGACCTCCGTTCACCACCTCCCCGATCAGCGGCGCCTTCTTGGACAGGATGACCTCTGACCTCTTCAGGGACAGCGGGAGCTCCGGCTCCTGGAAGACCATCCGACTCAGCTCCACCAGCCTGAGGAGAACCGCACAGAACGTTCCTCCGTCAAAGCCTCACTGCCCAGAGATCCGCCGACCCGGGCCCACGACCCGGACCCACAAACTGGACCCCCGACCCGGGCCGCCTCTGTGAAGGTCAGACCGCCTCACCCGTCGTTGACGTTGAGGCCGTACTGCTGGACGAAGTCCGCTGCTTCAGACGCGCTGCGGAACATCAACATCCGGACGATGTCGTCGACGGGGAACGGCGTGGATCGCGTGCCGAAGGTGTGAGCCGCGATCAGGGCCTTCAGGGCCTTCGATCGGACCTGCAAACAGAACCACAGCCGAAACCATTCAGGACACATCGCACCATTAAAAACCAAAAATCAGCACCGACTGAACGTCCTCTGGCCAGAGAATCAAACAGGAAGTGACGAGCGGCAGCTCTTCCTGTTGCTTCCCCACCTGGTTGAAGTATCGGTGCAGCAGGCAGCTGGCCAGGTAAGAAGCTGCTTTCACCAGCTTGAAGAAACGCACAAAGTTGTTGCTGCTGACGGCCGCGAAGGCCTGAACCGCAAACTTCACCTCCGGAGACTTCCGGACCTCGTCGCGGAACTGCTGCACCTCCCTGAGGGGACAGGAAGTCGTCAAAACGCCGTGAGGATCGCCGCCGTCCGGCCGCCGTCCGGCCTGGATTTACCGGTCAGAACGGTGGAAACCTGACGGTGGTTCTGATCGATGCGTTTTAGTAAACGATTAATGGGATAAATTATGATTAATTAAATCATCAGTTTAACAAATGTTAAACTGGTGATTTTTTGTTAATCAATCGATTAACAAACTCTAAAAAAGGCAATTAGCTGAAAAAACAACACAGAGCTTTAATTAAACCAACACTGGAATATAAACATTATGGATTTAAGATTAAAAAAACCTTGTAAATATTTTCTACTCACGTTAGAGAAAGTTTTTAGCTGCAGGTCCATCTTTGATACAAACGTTCACTAGAGGAGCGCTGTTACTGTATTTAGGCTACAAAATGTTTATTTTCTTATTTAAAAAAGAATTGAATTATTTGTTTATCTGAATCTTTAATGTATTTCAAATATTGTATAAAAAGATTGAAGTGGTTCAATTAAACCCGGCAGAATATTTTAATAATCTTAACAGTCAGAATAATGATCATAGTAATCGGTTAACTAATAATACATTAATTGTCAGAATAATCAGTTAATCAACATACTAATTGGTTGTCAGAATGGCTGATTAATCATAATCATCAGAGTAATGGATTACTAATGTAACGGTCAGTTTCAGGCCTCAGCGTTGCCGCAGGCGACCGTCAGAGCGACTGACCGCAGGATGTCGCCGTCGTTGAGCTTCAGCAGGACGCTGTACTGGCGGAACTCGGCCTCCAGGGGGCAGAACGTCTGCTGCGTCGCCAGGTCCTGGTACATTTCCTTCAGGCTCTGCAGGCACTTGGTCATGTTCTCGTTGTTGATCTTGGCGTCGAAGGACGACACGTGCTGCTCGCAGAGGTGGTGGGCGCAGTGGACGTGGAACCTGGTGCACTTCTCGATCAGCGCCACGGTGCGCGGGCAGCAGAGCCGCTGCTGGGTGATGTCCTGAGCAAAGCCGGAACGTCAAACCGCCGCCGCGTGGGAATCTGCTGGACGTCGCCGCCCTGACGCTTACCTTGCGGATGCCTCGGGTTCGGTTCCACACAAAGTCGTACCAGTCTCTGTGGCTGTCCGGACCCCGGTCCATGATCTGGGTGACCAGGTAGTCCATGGTCATGCTGAGCACCGGCAGCGGCCGCAGCTCGTGGGGAAGAGGCTCCTCCTGGTCGGCCGAGGAGCGGCTGTACTCCTTTATAGCAGCCGCATGATCCACCTGGCAGGAACAGGACAGAGCAGCTCCTTCTGCATGAAGGTTCACAGGAAATTCAATCCACTCAAAACACAAACATCTCTATTACTATAACACAGCTGACCGGAAACAAATGTTTAAGGGAAAGAGACAAAGGTCCTCACTGAAACGTCTCCTGACGATCAGAAACCATTTGGATCAGTTCAGACCCGGATCCGGCGCCAGCCGGTCGGAGCAGCATCATGATGTGGGTCAAAACACACCAGAATGTTTCGGGTTCTTACCACCTCCGTGTTGGGGACGACCTCGTACAGGCTGAGCTGGTTCCGTGTCTCTCTCATGTACCTCTCCTTCTCTGGACACATGTCAGGACACGTCCCCACAAACACCTTGGACAGGTCCAGGTCTGTCCTCTTGGGTCGTCCTGAGGGACACGAGGGCAGGACCGTCAGCTTTTCAGACGCGTTTGCAGCTGCGGCAGGCGGACATCGTCCTCACCTTGACGCAGGACTTTGTCTCTCTGCTCCAGGAGACGGTACTTGTCCTCGGCGGTCTCGGCGACCTGTCCGACCAGGCGGACCAGGGAGGACGGGACGAGACGCTCCGACCCCTGGGACTCGGCGACGTTCTCCTTCTGGGGCTCCGAATCAAACGGCAGCAGCTTGGCTGGAGACGGCCTCCTCACCGGAGAGCTGCAGGAGACGAGACGCAGAGCTGCAGCCGAACCCGGACAGAGCCGGTTCTGATCCGTTCAGATGGACCTACCTCTGCCTGAAGGAGGCGTGGCCGCCCAGCGCCGGCGGCATCAGGGCCGGCCGTCTGAGAGGAGAACACCCCGGCTTCGGCTCCTCCACTTTCGGACTTTCTGCTGCGGTTTGGTCGGGTTCTGCTGCCGCTCTGCTGCCTTTGTCTCCAGGACCTGGAGGACACAGAAGACTCTCCATAACCCGACTTTTATTCAAATAAACGACAATAATCTCATCTCGAATGAAAGTTAATTTTTTAAATCAATGAAATTGAGCTTAAGCATCAAACTTAAACTTAAACTTGGTGGAAAAACAGGCAGTTTTGTTCAGTAAATCGGACCTGCTTCAGTCAGACCGAATAAATAAATGAATTTTAACAACCTACATATAAACCAAAACTCAACGGATCATGAAATGGACATTATGCCTCCAAACACTGCAGTTCCTCTGGTCGGCAGATAAACGAGCTGCTTACTTTGTTTCTTCTTCTGCCACAGCAGCAGCAGCTCGTGTTGCTTCAGAACCTTCCCTCTCCGCTTGGCTTTGGCGGCCGAAGCCTTCGAGACAAAACAAGGTGAGAGAGGAACTGCGTGGCTGCCATGGCTCGCCTTCACCACCAGGCTGCAGCACCGAGCAGCTTCCTGCTCCTGTCAGAAAACCATCACTACTCCCAACAAAACCAGTCAGATTTTTACTCATTTTCTACAAAGATTGTTTGAAATAAATCGTTAAGAGTAGGGCTACAACCAGCAACTCTTCTATCGATCCACTAATGAATCAATAGACTGATCGACTCTATCAAATCGATTATTCTGACAATGAATAGTCGGACTAATAAATTATTCGGTAGATTAATCGCCAGAAAAAATATATATTAATCATCAGACTAGCTGATTATTGTATCAACTAATCGTCAGAATAATCAATTAATCAATTGTTCTGGTGATTAATCTGAAAAAGTTAGCTGGCACTTTCTGCAGATTTAACCATTTAAGCTTATTTTATGCAATATTAGAAATATATAAGACATGTAACTAAACAAAAAGGTAAACTCTTTTCTTAAATAATAAACGTTTTATTTCCTAAAATAAAAAACAGTGAAACAGAAGCAAAGGTCTGAGCAACATACCAGCTTCATTACGGCTCTGAGTTTGTTGCTCTTTTACAGTCAGTTAACAATTAATCAATTACTAATGTATTATTCCAATAATCGATTAATCGTTTCAGTCCTAATTAAAAACCGATTCTACATGCCGGGGTGAAAACGTCTGACCCCAAAACCAGCGGGAGACGAAGGTAAGAGCGACTCACGTGGCCGTCGAAGTGAACCAGGGCCTGGTGCTTGTTGGGGCGGCAGACGACTCTACAGACTTTCCCGAAACGAGCGAAATGCTTCTGGATCACGTCCTTCTTGTTGAGGCTTGGAGGGACGTTCCTGACCATGATGGTGGTCAGATCGCTGGGAGACGCTCCGCTCAGGCTGTCCACGCTGTCCCTGCGGGGCCCACAGCCCACCGGGGTCGACGCCTCGGAGGCTGAGGTCAAAGGGTCAGACGGGCCTGCAGAGGAGGGAGACGGCAACTAATCCGGATTTGTTTTAACTAGGCCAGAGGAGGTAAAGCCCAGAGGAGACAGAGGAGCAGCAAAAGCAAAGGAGGCGGATGAGCAGCTTGAAGTACAGAAAGTAGAAAATAGACAGCAAAACAAAAGATTTGATTTAAATAACCAGGATAATTTAAATTGGTTAAAAACAAGAAAGAAAATCCTGATTATTATAATAAACAACATTATTATAAACGATTATTGTTGTTTAAATGACGTCAAATTTATTCATATAGAACTTTAAAAACAGAGATAAAACTGCAACGGAGCCGTAGAGGAACAAGAAGAACAGTTTAAATACAGAATATAAATAAAACAGTTTAAATACAGAATATAAATAAAACAGTTTAAATACAGAATATAAATAAAACAGTTTAAATACAGAGAATAAATAAAACAGTTTAAATACAGAATATAAATAAAACAGTTTAAATACAATATATGATAATAATGTTACTGCTGCTCATCCATCCATCACTCATCCATCCATCCATCACTACATCCATCCATCACTACATCCATCCATCCATCCATCACTCATCCATACATCCATCCATCCATCCATCACTCATCCGTCCATCCATCACTACATCCATCCATCCATCCATCCATCCATCCATCACTCATCCATCCATCCATCCATCCATCACTCATCCATCCATCCATCCATCCATCACTCATCCATCCATCCATCCATTTGTCGTGTTTTTGAGTTAAAAAATGTTTGTAGTTGACAGGAAATTTGAAAATATCACCAATAATTAGAAAGTTTTAGAAAAAGTAAACATTTTAAAAAGATTTAAATAAGTAAAGCTCAGCCTGGTGGCCCGCCAGGCTTCTACTGCCCTGAGGGAAACCCTGGCGTTATTATGTCAGACGTATTGATCCGTCCTGTCACTTATTGAGCCGTTCTGTAATTTTTATTAAATATTAATATTCTGACCTGAATCTTCTGGTTTCTCTGCAGCGTCTCTGCTCAGCGCCGGAGCTGTGAGCGTCTTGGCCGGCGGTTCGTCTCCCTGAGTTTCCTCTGGCTCCTCCAGGGCCGGCCTCTCAGAGGGCCCCTGACCTGCTGGCCCCACAGCGGGGGCCCTCAGAGCGGCGGGGGGCCTCGGCGGCTCCTTCGGGGCCTCTCTCTTCCCCAGGTTGCTCTGTTCCTTCCGGATCCCACCCAGCGCCCGGCCAAACAGGCCCCCTCCGATGCCCCGGGCCCTCACCACCGGCCTCTTGGCGGGGTTTCTGGGTGAGTCGACGTCCGGCGGCGCGGGGGCGTCGTCCGCGCCGCCCAGCTTCTCGGGGCCGCTGGCGGCCGGGTCGTCCTTCCTCTTGGCTGCTTTGCTGAGTCGAGCGAACACGTTGGGCTCCGGGGCCTCCTTATTTTCAGGGCCAAACTCGGCTTTAGAGCCGAAGGCGGGGGGGCGGCTGAACGGGGAGAACAGCGTCTGCAGGGAGCTGGGGGTGAAGCTGAAGGTGGACGGAGTGGTGGGCTCCGCCGTGGAGCAGGGGCCAGGCGGGGCCGCTGGGTTGGTGAAGGAGAACCGAGGGCCGCCGCCACCGCCGCCTGATGGCGGGTTTGGGCCGGCGGAGGGTACGGCCGGCTGGGGGAAGCAGCTGAAGACCACAGGCTTGGCCCCAGCAGAGGAGCCGGAGGGGGCCGGGCCCCGGCTGCTGGGCGGCTCCGGGCTGCCGCTGAAGATGGGTTTGAACACGGCCTCGTTGGGCGGCTTGAAGCTGAACTCTGGAGGTCCAAACCCCCGGTTCTGGTTCACATTCTGAGTGGCACTGAACACGCTGGAGGCCGGCTGCACAAACGAGGGGTTGGAGGCGGTGGAGCCCGAGGGCTTGAGAGGGCTCCCGAAAGCAGGAGGGGCCTTTCCCAAACCTGAACTCTGACCGAACGCAGCGGGCTGGACGAAGGAAGGGCTCTGTCCAAACACAGAGTTCTGGTTGAGTCCAAAAGCCGAAGCTGAGCTGCTGGTTCCCACAGCAGGCTGCCCAAAGGCTGGAGCCTTTCTCATGGGAGGCTGGGCCTGGGAAGGCGGCTGTCCGAAAATGGAACCACTCTGAGTAACAGGGTGGGTAGCCGTGGGTGGCTGTCCGAAAATGGAACCACTCTGAGCTCCAGGTTGAGCAACAACAGACTGCTGTCCGAAAACAGAACCAACCTGAGCTGCTTGCTGATTTGTTGCTGGTGGCTGTCCGAATATGGAACCACTCTGAGCGCCGTGATTAACAGACGTCTGTCCGAAAATGGATCCATTTTGAGCGGAAGGCTGATTAACTGTCGATGCCTGTCCGAAGATGGAACCACTCTGCCCTGAAGGCTGATTAAGAACAGAGTGTTGTCCGAAAATGGACCCACTCTGAGCTGATGGCGGATTCACCGCAGATGACTGTCCGAAGATGGAACCACCTTGCGCTGTTGGCTGATTTGATGGCTGTCCGAAGATGGAATTACCTTGCGTTGTTGGCTGATTTGATGGCTGTCCGAAGATGGAATTACCTTGAGCTGGAGACTGATTTGATGGCTGTCCGAAGATGGACCCACTCTGAGATGCAGTCTGATTGGATGCCTGCCCGAAGATGTAACCACCCTGACCTCTGGGCTGACTGACAACAGACGGCTGCCCGAAGATGGAGCCACCCTGAGGGGCAGGCTGGTTCACCACAGATCGTTGTCCGAAAATGAAACCACTCTGCACTGCAGGCTGAAGCGCAGCAGACTGCTGTCCGAAGGCAGGAGGTTGGAGAAAGCTCTGTCCCTGGGATCCGCTGGGATTCTGCTGCCCGAAGCCCTGGAACATGGAGTTGTTGGGGGCCTGGAAAGCTCCTCCCTGCGGACTTCCAAACGGATTCATGGCGCAGATAAGCAACTTTATGGGATGTAATCGGATCCAACTGGTTCGATCTGAGCAACAGTTTGTAGCTCTGCTGTTAGCATCGGCTAACTCCCACAAAAATCAATAAGAAAAATGCCCCAGGTGTTCATTTCTCCCGCCACTCCGGGTATCAGAAGTACGAAACAAAGTCTTACATTTCATATGTACCCACTATAGACAAGCTTGAAATAAAAACGATCCATAATTTTACTCCGGTTTATTGTGTTTTCGTTCAGGGTCCGCTCAAATATCTTCACACTTCCGGCTCCGGTCCGACGAAGTTTTTAGTCCCCGATTAACCCTATACTCAGTTCCGCGACTCTCGAGCTAAGACAGCAAAGAATAGAATATAACAGAAATATTTTTATTGTCCCACAATGTGAAAAGTGAGCGCTTTCTATCATAAAATTAAGAAAAATTGTTATGTTATTTTTTATGTAACATGTAAACTGTGGATGTTAAGAAATTATAAAGCGAGTTTAACTACACCGAAGTTTGCTTCAGATTCATACAATCTCATTTTGAAGTCATAAAACAAAATCTTTAAAATATTGACCAACACAAATCAGTTCTAAATCTATAATATTGAAGTCTGTCAGATCCCAGCCAGCACACCTAGGTGGGCCCCACCTGGGAAAAAGAGGACAGACCATATGGGACCCAAATGGGTTTGTCTGCGGTTAGGGTTAGGGTCCTCGTTTTTCCCATGTGGGACCCGCCTAGGTGTGCTGGCTGGGATCTTCCATAATTTATTCTAATTTCTATAGAACTCTAAGATTCTGTAGAATAGTTTATTGAATTATCTAATAAATGTACATGTATTATTCAAACATTTAAAAATATGCAATTTAAATGTTTTTATGCCTGAAGTCCTAAGGTCTTATAACGAAAACCAAAATATTTAGATGGGTCAAACTTGAACTTTATCCCATTTTAGGCAGATTCCTCAAAATACATTCTGAACCTTTAACTTGTGAACATTTAAAAAGGACTTTTAAAGCTTTACTGCTTTCATTACCTCTGGACCTGTTTTGTTTCAAAGTATTTACCATGTAAATTCTTGAACTTGTTCAAAGTTGGATTTGATCAATCTACAACACCATGATAAAACATCATTACTGGCCTGCTAAATATAAATGTTAAAGTTTAAAACCCACCATTTGTTGTGTCAAAACTAAAATAAAAGGTTCCATAGTTAATGTAGCACCTCAAGGATTTAGGCACAACGTATAAAACGGTTTATTCTGGTGCAGACAACCTGTGAGTACTGCGAAAGAAAACTACAACAAAGTAACATATCAGTACTAATTCTTGTACGTTCTATCAAATGGTTAACAATTAATCACAGAAAATAATCTTATAAGCGAGACAGACCTCGTGCTGACGTCCAGGAGGGGTATTACTTTTTGGTATTACTCTCTTCTCCTATCGTTTCTCTTGAGTATTTCTTCTATTTATCTTCAGTTTTTACATTTCTCTCTCTGTGTGGAGTTAGTCATTAGTTGCATCTCACAGCTTAAATGTTAACAAATGTATCTTCTAACGACTCGTATGAAACTTAAATACAAATTCAACTGATAATTAACTACCAGGTGGCGCAAAGGTTGGCATGTATAACTCAAAGGAACATTAAATGTAAAAATACTGTTACATTTAATGAGGTGCATTTTAACACTAAATACTGTCAGCATTTAGATTCTGAATTGAGGAAAATGTTGAACTAGCCCTTTAATCAAGTGTCAAACCGGAAGTTGTAAGTCGGAAGCCAACTTCAGCACCGGCTTCATGGTGTCACCTTGAATTGTGTTCTGAATGACTGAATCTGAATGAGGCTGTTCTCCTGGACTGAGAGACTCGGTGTTGGTTCCTGTCAGAAGCTAAAGGCTCGGTTCGGGTTCGCCCATGCCGTGAGGCTCCGCGTCCATCTCCTACTCGGTCTAAAATGGGAGTGGTCCTGCGGAACCTGCAGAAGGTGGTTCCTCTCCGCCGCGCCAGGCTGCGCAGGGACGTGGACACTCTGAGACACATCCTGGGAATCCAGAAGTTCGACCTGGGCATCATCTGCGTGGACAACCGCAGGATTCAGCAGATCAACAATCTGTACAGGAAGAAAAACGCGCCGACAGACGTGCTGTCCTTCCCGTTTTATGAGGTGACCGGTTCCGTTAGTTATGAATGTGACTGTTAAATGAACGGCAGTAACATTACCGATGGAGTTACTGTCAGACAAAGTCCATTTACTTTAAAATCATATTAACAATAATATTATATGACGGAACCGTGTTTTTAGTTTTAATTTTTTTTTTATTCTGAAATTTTAAGCTAACTTCCTGTGTGAGTCTTCGGTTGCTTTGATGATTCCCGCATTTTCTGGAAAAATGGACGGTGGAGGAGCAACGGCCGTTAGAGCCTTAAAAACAACAGCCGCTGTGTTTAAAACTCAAACTTCGTTGAACCAAGAGTGGCAGAACCTTCTGGCGGCCGCAGAAGGCAAAGTTTATGTGTGTGCGGTGTTTTATTCCAGATGTATGGAAGCTTAAATTAACGGGTTGAAAGAAAAGAATAACGCCTGAAATCAGTGGCGCTCCCGAAGGAGGGCCCCGGGGGCACAGGGCCCCATTCTGATGTGAAAACACTAAAGTAAAACCCTTTAAAGATACAAATACATAAAAATTAGTGTACGTTTTGTGCCACTTTAGACTTTTGTGGGTGTGAACTGACAGAATGATACTGAAGGGAAACGCAGCGGGAAAACAAAAGTCTTATTTCTGTATCTGCATCATATGGAAGCCCATGTCTGCCTTGAAGTAAACATATAAAAGCTGTACTAGAAGTTATAATGTTTAGCTTTAAAGACTTTTTTTTTTTTTTAAATTATGATTGTGTGATACTAGAGCACAATGTGACATTTTCTGTCTGTTATGGCTCTGAAAGTCAAAATGATGACAGGATGAACCATGTAAAGGTTTTCCGTAGCTTTCAGGTGAAGTTATTTCCAGCTGTGTCCTTCCAGGACCTCCGGCCCGGTAAGCTGCCTTGCCCGCTGCACAGAGACGAGCTGAACCTGGGAGACGTCTTCCTGGGGGTCGAGTTCGTCATGAATCAGTGCCAGAAAGAATCGCTAGACCTTCACGGTGCTCTGACTGTGAGTTACTGAGTTTTCTGTAGATTCAGATGTTCAGCTGATCGCAGGCTGAACATCTGAGCCTGTTCAGCCTGTTCTTAAAAAATATTTAAGAGCAAATTTACACCAGTAAACTGAGGAAATTAGAAAATAATTTTCTACATTTACAAGAACAAAAAACATATGGAGATTATAAAGTCAGACATTTGTGACAACAGAAGACCGAGGTGGTAAATCTGAGACCAGCCTGGATGTTTCCCAAACTGGAAGCAGTAGATCCGGGCTTTTCTCCTGGATCAGAACTTTTCTCCTGGATCAGAACTTTTCTCCTGGATCAGAACTTTTCTCCTGGATCAGAACTTTTCTCCTGGATCAGATTTCTGCAGCTTCCTGCTCAGAGGCTCCAGTGTTTTCTGGACCCGGTTCCAGACGAGTCTGGACCTGGAAGATTTCGCTCTGCTGCGGGAAAAGAGCCCGGATCTTCCAGCTACACTGCAAAATGTCCAGATGTTGGAGGACTTCTGGCATTTCTCTTTACAAAGGGATACATTTATATTTGAGTAAATTTAAAGGTTTTTTTCTTAATTTCTGACGTTATAATGTCATAATTCTATATTTAAGCTGCTTCCTTGCACATTTACGTTCTTGTAATTAGCCAGTTTTCTTTTGTCCATAAGACCCTGATGCTCTGCTGTGTTTGCGTATCTGCTGTTCCTGCAGGCCGTCGCTGCACACGGCATCTGCCACCTGCTGGGCTACCGGCATGAGACGGAGGAGGAATGGGCCGAGGTGAGTCCGCGGCTTCGCCGACAGGCGGCCATTTTGTTGTTTCCAGCCTGTTGGTCGGAACAGACAGTTCTGTTCAGCTCAGAGTTACATTCAAACTTTGGTCCATATCATTTTTATTCAATTCAAAAACACTTTATTCCAAAGAGAAGTTAAATATCGTCATAACTTCTCTTCACAAAGTCGCTGTGAGTGATGATGCAGTGGGCAGGACGGATCTCCAGTAGCAGTCAGTCTTGCTACAAATGTGAAGGGGCCTCTGACTGAAGCTAACAGCTCGCTGGTCGAGACCAGCACATGTTTATGGTCTGTCTGGTTCCAGAGATGCTGGAGTAGGGGATAAGCTCAGCTTCCTCCTCTGCATCCTTTGGGGTCAAAGTTCAGCTGTTGCTTGAAATGGTAATGAGCTGCTCTGAGTGGTAAAAACAATATCTAGTTACCATGGTTACTCATAACAGTTTGAAACTAAAACAGAAATGTCAGGAAGAGGAAGCAGTTTAAGGAACGTGTTGCTTCCTGTGATCCAGGAACATTCCAGGTGAGGAATCTCTTCATTCCTGGAGAAATAATTAGGAATATTCTCCTAAATATGATTTTCAAATCGTTTTCATGTCCAAAATGTTTGTTCGTCTTGTGCGTCGATCAGCCTGCTGAAGGTTATTAATGTTTTTGCTGCAGATGCTGCAGAGGGAGCGATACATCCTGAGCGAATACAACAGACTCACCGGCCGCCATCTTGAGCCGCTCATGAAGGCGTTCAGCCCAGAAACGTGACGGAAACGGATCAGCGCCGCGCTGAATGTTTTCTGGTTTCCATGTAAAAACAGCGACAGCTGGAAGGACATTTACAGCAGAACAAAAACTGAAACAGTTATTTAAAAAAGAACTAATCCAGTTTGTGTTTTGACTATAATTTTATTAAAATCTGCTTTCAGGAAGAATCAGTCGAGTATGAAGGGTAGAAAAAGCTTCCCACTCTCACTGCATAAATACGTTTCAGCCTCTTGACGCCGCAGCGTTTCACTCGGACGGCAGGAAGTCCGGCTGGACTCCAGCTCTGCCCAAACTGATATTAATAAGAAATCATCTGATGCGGGTAAATTATGACCGACTTGTTTCATTTTACAGTGGATTAAAAACTATAAACAAGGGTTCTCCTCTAGATCGGGTCGATAAATACTGAAGAAACGGGAACAGATTCTTCTGGGCCAACGGGCCGCTACGCTGCAAACACCAGAACCATCTGCTAGCTTTACACAAACCAAGGTCCAAACATCCAGAACCAAACAAAGCTGTCAAAATAAAGCTCATAAACACGTTTAGAAAAGTTCTCTTAGGAGGCACAAGATCAAAACCCAACGATGCCGAGTCCAACTCAGAAGCTCAGTAACTAACGGACAGAACCGAACACAAAGCAGCACAAAAGCAACAGGAAGCATCCGACCCAGCCGCTCCGAGCCAGAACCTACGTATTGCACCAAACGGACCCGCTAAACACAGCAAGCCTCTAGCTCTGCCACAGATTTACTCCAACATAGAATTTCTTTATTTAGTAGAGAACTAAAGGATCCGCAAACACAGAACCAGAACCAGCAGCGTCTGCTGAAACCAGGACAAAAACAAAAAAAAAAACCGTAGAGGAAAAATACAAAATGGCCTCAGACATGGAGGCAAAGTTTGATCCGCTGAACGTTTAAGTCGTAACGCTTCCCCGTCTGAGGAGGACGGCGCCACCTAGCAGGAACCAGCAGGACGTGCAGAGCTCAGAGCGGCTGCAGGACGTTCCTTCCTGCTTCAGAGGCGCCGCTGGATCCGGACCGCTCCGCCTCCGACAGCTGCTCGAAAACGTCCCTGAAACACAGACAGACGGCCTCCGATCAGCCCGGCTGGCGCAGCCAAACAACATTACTGGGTATTTATGTCGTTATCGCTGGTAAACGCTATTTAAACCCACAACTGCTCTCAAAAACAACAAATCAAAAAATAGAATTAAAATGAATATTAATTATTTGCACTTCTGTTTAATGCAAATCCAGTCCGCGGCTCCATGAGGCCCCCAGGTTCCCCATAAATGCTGATATTTTAACACAGATACATAAATGTAACATTTATTTATTGAGATTATCAAAGCTGTGAAGTTTGATTTAATGGTTTCAGCATAAATAAATTAAAAGATTTTAAATAGTTTAACATTTAAATGTAAGGTTTTATGGAGCTGGCAAGTTCACTTTGTAAAAGTTCAAAGAACAATATTCATAGTTAAACTGTTTTGTTACCATAGCAACAATCTGATGCTGTGAGTTTAGTCTTTGAGTTTGAGCTGTTCAGTAAACTGCAATTATAACTGACTGCTTCTTAGGTTGGCTGATTAAAATACTCCCCAGATTAAATCTGACGCAGAAGCTGTTAGTGGTGCTGATGAGTTTAGGAACAAAAGGGGCCCCTAAGTCAAATTCTGCTCCAGGCCTCATGCAGCCTTGGACCGGCCCTGTAGGACGAGTTAAACCTGCTGCACTGATGCAGAGATGAGCAACAAACGGGAGATTTAACTAAATGCTGCTAAGTTCAGTTAAATCTTTGGTAGCTCTTCCATTTTGTGTCTGTTGAGTTTTTAATGAGGGACAGAAACTATTTTGGTTGGTCCAGTTTATGGACGAGTTTCTCAGATCTCCGCGCTCATCACCTCTGACTACGTGGACAAAGCATTTGATACGGTTTGGTGCATCGTGCAACCGGAAAAAATTATACTAATAATAATATAATATAAAACCAGCGTGATGCGTGACTACAAGGCGCTACAGCTCCTCACCGGGCTGAACCTGCATGATGATTAGCGCTGGTTCGCTAACCGCTAACGCTCCAACTGGGACACAGACATGTCATCATTCTCACCACTCGCTCAACGTCCCTCTGGAAGCCACTACAAGTTATTCCTGCGGTTCACGTAGCGCTGCGACCAGAGCTAACGGCGGGTTTAAACTGCTGCTGGAGAGAATCATGATTCCTCACAGGGGGTTGATGTAAATATCCATACAGGTCAGCCTGAGTCCAGTCTGAGTAAAGGGAGGCGCGCGATCGGCGCTCAGGTAAACTTCAGACATCCAGCTGCTGCAGCGCGCGAGGCAGAGGCGCCAGCGTGTGATTGGTCCGGCTTTAAATGCATAAACTGTAAACCCATCTTCTGTAAACTTATCTTTTAGGAATAAATTTGCTCCACCAGTGAAACACTCAGAGCTCAGAGACGCTTGCAATCCAGATTTGAAAAAAAAAAGATTTCTTTTTTTAATTATTTTCCTAAAAACATTAACAAGAAAGGCTTAGCCTGGCGGTGGGGCTAGTAAAGCATGGCGGGCCGCCAGGCCTATAATACACTGGGGGAAACCCTGAAGTGTCAAGGCAACTCCAGGTATGTTTTAGATGAGGTAATATCGTTATAGCACTAAAGAGAGTCGATTTTACTACAGAGAAACTTTCATCCAAAATAAAAAAAGATTCTTTTTAATACTACAAGTGCAGATTACGACTTCTTAAAAAAGGGGCTCCCACCGACTCTCGCTCTTCACTAACCCGACAGACCTGAGGGACGGCGGCCTGAAAAACCCACTTGTGCATGTAGAAGAAGATGTATCCGCTGCGGTCGCGGTCCCGCTGGACGGCGGCCTCCTGCGTGCGCGACACGTCGAGGTCGTTGTAGGTCAGCCACGACTGTTTCTTCATGTCGTAGACGTCGCTGATGTAATGTCCTGGGATGAGATCAGAACCCGGCTTTAGTAGAGGAACAGCGGTGAAAACCGGAAGGAGGAGGAAGAGGAGCGCACCAGAGGAAGAGCTGCTCCCAATGTGGCTGACGACGCTGATGAGTCTGTAGGAGTTGGCCAGATCTCCGGCCTGCGGATCGGGAACGAAACGCTCAGTATTTCAGATTTCAGGCAGATTTCCAGGGACGGCCGGACGCCCGTTACCTCGGCGTTCCTCTTCAGCGTCTCGGCCTCGGCCTCAGTGTACTCCATGTCCAGGACGTCCTCGTTCCCGGAGTCGTCGTCCGAACACAGCAGCTCCGGCAGCGAGTTGTTGAACTCTGTAGGGGCGACAGAAACGGTCCAGTTCCCTCCGAGCGCAGCGCAGACAGGCGGTCAGAAGCTCGGCCTACCTTGGAGGCTCAGCTCTGTGGCTCTCTTCAGGTCGTCGTCCTCCCTCATCTCCTGGGCTTCCTGCAGGAGAACGGCCGGGTTCAGAACCGGCACCTGGCGGGTCGCCTGAGTGAAGCTGACCCCCCACATTCCTCAAGTCTAACAAAACTAATGTCAATCAACAAACAGACACTGGCTGTTAACCACTGGCTGTAAATCACTGGCTGTAAATCACTGGCTGTTAACCACTGGCTGTTAACCACTGGCTGTAGTCACTGGCTGTAGTCACTGGCTGTTAACCACTGGCTAGTAATCACTGGCTGTAGTCACTGGCTAGTAATCACTGGCTGTTAACCACTGGCTAGTAATCACTGGCTGTAAATCACTGGCTGTAGTCACTGGCTGTTAACCACTGGCTGTTAACCACTGGCTGTTAACCACTGGCTGTTAACCACTGGCTGTTAACCACTGGCTGGAATCACTGGCTAGTAATCACTGGCTGTAGTCACTGGCTAGTAATCACTGGCTGGAATCACTGGCTGTTAACCACTGGCTGGAATCACTGGCTGTTAATCACTGGCTAGTAATCACTGGCTGTAGTCACTGGCTGTAGTCACTGGCTGTTAACCACTGGCTGGAATCACTGGCTAGTAATCACTGGCTAGTAATCACTGGCTGGAATCACTGGCTAGTAATCACTGGCTAGTAATCACTGGCTGGAATCACTGGCTGTTAATCACTGGCTAGTAATCACTGGCTAGTAATCACTGGCTAGTAGTCACTGGCTGGAATCACGCCAGTGTCAACCAACTAGGCTGTTTGGCAGCAAATCTTTTAGTTTGTGCTGCTTCTGCTTTGAAGATGCTGACGACCTCTGTGAACGTCTTTAATATTTATTCATATTTATTTATTGACACAAAGGAAAAGTTTTGCTGCACAAGCGTTTTGTGTTGTTGGGGTCCAGCTGGAGTCAGGCGGCGGTTCTGGTCTTACGTGTTCCTGCAGGCTCTGGGCCAGCGCCTGCTGCAGCTCCTGCTCCTCCCGCTCCTGGTCCAGGTTGTACTGCTGGACCCAGTCCAGCTCGCCCTGCTGCTGCGCGCCCTCCGGGGTCTGGTTCTCCTTGTTCTCATCCATGGTCAGATCCAGGGAGTCCAGAACGTCTGAACGGCACCAGAACATGCAGAGACGAACCCAAACATGTCAGTGTGAAGTTCTGCTGTTCTGGGCCGAGAACAACTTGTCACTCCAGTTTATTTCTTACTGGTTTCACACTGAATGACATCATCAGACTGGCCTGGCTCTTTAAAGGGGCAGTTTGATGTTTTCCAGGCACATGTTGCCATTTTAAAGCACCATCAACTAACAATGTTAAAATGAGTTGTTATAAAAATACTGTTCATATCCAACACGACTTCAAACAAATTCTGCTTTGAGCACATCCACCAGGTGTTTGCTAATTGCTGCTGGCTAGTCTGAAGGAGCTGAGTGGGGGAGGAGTTGCGCCTTGAAGGCGGGGCTAGGTCCATTCAGGCATTTTGCCTAGTTGAATGGTTGCCATGGAGATTAAAACATTTCTCAAACAGACATTAAAGAATCAAAGCAAATCTCCGGGTTTGGTTTTGATAAGAGAATAAGATCAAAGATCAAAGGAATCATAATGCCCCTTTAAAGCAGAACCTGCTGCAGTAAAGCTAGCGCCACCTGCAGGCTGCTTGCTGTCCGTTTCCAGCAGCTCCGTGTGATAAGCCAGGTCGTGAACGTCTGAGTCTCCGAACCCGGTGTCCGGGCTGCTGGTCGGCTCGTCCTCCAGCGGCGCTGCGGCAGGAAGCCCGGCTTCCTGTCGGCTCATCTCCAGGACGGCGGCTAACATCTCGTCGTCGTTTATGCCACTGAATTCTGTCGAATCCATCGCCGCCGCCGCCGCCGCCGGCTTCTGAAAACACATCAAACTTCAAAACGACACGACCAGACGAAGAGCGCGAGACGAGCAGCGTTGATGCGCCGAGCTGGACCTGACCTCCTCTGGACGGTCGTCCTCTTCAGGCAGGCAGACGCTGAGGCGCCGCCTGCGGCTCATGTTCACCTTCCTGGTGGGTTCGTCTTCGTAGTCCGAGTCCAGCAGGACGGAGCTGCAGCTGGAGGATTTCCCTCCAACCCTCCTGCACAAAGGTCACAGAAACCTTTAGAACTCACCGCTTCCTGTTGCAGCGGAAGCCAAACTCAATCACACATGAAGCAAAACATTCCAAACACTTATTTGACATAATTTTAATGATTATGGCTTACAGAGAATGGAAACTCAAAATTCAGTGTATCAGAAAACTAGAATATTCAGAAAGTGTTTTACTATAGTAGTAGAAAGTTGAGTGGAAGGACAAAAAGTGCGAAGGCACAAAGGATAACTGCAGAATCAATTCAAGACTGAGGCGGAGTCAGAATATCTAAGTCAGCTCCAACTGGACTTCAGTCATCTTATCTGGGCTGAGGAGAACCAGAACCGGGCTGGTGCTCAGAGGTCCGAAGTTTACGGATGGAAGTAAAAATCAAGAAACCAGAACCTTCATCAGCAGACCAAGAACCTGGAGGTTCTGCTCTGGTGGGCCAATTTGTTTTACTGGTTTGATGTAATAATCTGATTTCCTGAGGAATCATTAAATCAATTTTAACCCTTTAAAGTCCTGACATAAGTTGGTGGACCTCAGGTTCTGGTTCTGGTGAAACTCACCTCTGAGGAGTCGTGGAGAAGTTGATGGACTGCGACGTTTTCAGGGTTCTGGACCTTTGGGAACGGAACAGAAACATCATCAGCTGGTGAAGCAGGAAGCGGAGGTGAAGCGGCGCGCAGCGGGCCGTACGTGGCGGGTTGGGGGGTCCAGCCCAGGCTGACGGGGGGCCGGGTGCCGTCGGTGCAGTGGGACAGCAGCGTCAGGTACCGCGGGATCAGAACCTGCTGGCCCAGCTTGCTGTTCAGGGACAGCTGGGCGTTGAAGCTGTACCTCTTCAGGTGGAGGATGAGGACTCTGAGAAGACGACACGGGTCAGCTGGTTCTGTTCGGCTCCTTCACTGGGCCGGGTCAGACAGCGATATATACCACTGGACGGGACCGCGCCTGTTAGCCGCTGCAGCCAGTGACGCACGCCAGCAGCCGCCATTACTGCGTTACACACCAGTTACCGTGGCAACCGACCGACAACAGCTCCACAAGCCGACAGAGAAGAAATTACGTTCAAGTGTTTCAAACACCAACATGCATGCAAACCTTTCCCAGGAAGACCAGAACTCAGTCTGGTAGTTTTATGTTTTCAGGCTTGACGTGTGTTTGTGATCAATAAGTGATCGTCTGAACACGGCGCTGCTTGATTAGCTAATTTAAACGTCTGATCCTCTGATGATCCGTCAGATGATCAGGATCTTTTTACTGACCTGTTAAAAGTTACACATTGAACCTTGTTATCTAGTTTTTGTAATGCTGACAATTAATCGTAAAACCTGGCGTCCCTTTTTCAGATTCGTTGTGTGATGCAATGCAACATGTGCACACAGCATCACATGACGTCCGGTCCAGTAGTACACATCGCTGGTTCTGGACTCTGTGGTACCTGGGCAGTTTGCTGAACTTGTGAGTAACCGTTGCAGATTTTCCACTGCACTTTTCACACGAATATTCAATCTCCTCCATCTGGAAACAAACAGAGCGCCCAGCAGACGTTAGGTTGGGTCAAAGCTAACATGACAGCTAGCACCGTTAGCTAAACAGATGAGGAAGAGGAGGAGGACTGACCCTGAAGAAGAGGTCCAGGGAGTCCTGGATGGAGCGCAGCGGCAGCGTTTTCTTCCTGCGCGGCAGGTCGATGGAAAGGTCGTTGAACTGTTCGCGTTTGTTCACCACTTCACCGCAGCTGCAACACCAACGCCAAGCATCACAGCCTCAGAACCGGCGGGCTAACGCAGAAACCAGGAGGAACGAAGAGGAGCAGGAAGAGGAAGAGGCCTCACCATTTGCAGGTGATGGTGTGCTGCACCTCGAACTCCATGTTGACGGCCACGGGGCAGGTGTAGATGCGGGAGGTGTCGGCCTCGTCGCCGGGCGTCGCCGCCGCCTCCGGAGGGTTGTCGCACGTCACCGAGGAGGAAGAGGAGGAAGAGGAAGCAGCCGTGTCGATGGCCAGGCTCTTGTTCATCTTCTCTACGTCGTCCTTCAGCTGATCCAAACACTGACTCAGGAACTCGTGAGCGTCCTGACCAACAGGGACAGCTTCAGGTCACGGGTTGCTCATTTTCTGGCTGAATCGTTTGGACAATTTTTACGCCAACCATGGCAACAAGCAGCTGATTAACATTTCCAAACCCTCAAATTATCCCTGAACTACCTGAGAGTCCATTAGACTCGGTTTGATTGGTTCTCTCTCTCTCTGCTCTGAGTCAGACCAACCTGTTCCCCTCCTGGCCTGTGGGGGCGCTGCACCAAGAACCACTGAAGGAAACGACACAAAAACCTCTGAAGACACTGAGAGCAACTTTCTGCTTCACCAGCAAAAACACAGTCGCATCAGATTTTAGCAGTTGGAGGATTTCTTTAGTCTTTGGCTAAAGACCATGAGCCATTTCTCCTGCTAGCACTAGGCTAGCATGTTTGGTTTGGTTGGCTTTACCCAGAATGCCCTGCGCTCTAGTCCGTTCAGTCAGACTTAATCCAGAGTTCTCACCTCCCCAAACATACCAGACTTTCTAAGCAAACACAACGGAGTTGGACTAAAACGGAGCCTACAAAGAGCAGCAAAAGCAAATGAGGTGGATTAGCAGAGCTAGCTAACAGCTGATGTCCTGTAGAACATGTTACTGTGGGGTTTCGTCTCAGCTGCGTGGAGATCGCACTGTTAGGATGTCATTACGGTCATGAGACATACAGCAACAGTCAGAGGAATCTTGAGATCCGCTGCAACACTGACTGCTACTGGAGATCCTTCCACTCCACAGCATCCACAACAACTACACATTTACTAAAGTATATTTGAATTCAACTGAAGCAGCATTAGTGGCTTAGGGGCAACTTCAGGTTCAGTTTGAGATTTGTTTAACCAACATGAAGCTGGTTCTGTCACCATGGCAACTTATGAAGCTCCGCCTCTTAATCTCTGTAACTTGAACTTTAAGATTTGCTCGCATTAGAAAAAAAGAATGAATGCTCCGTTTCCAGTGACTCGTCTTGTTTCTGGACGTTCATGTTCACGTGTTGGTCAAAGATTCTTTTTAAAACTGTCTAAAAATCAGAGATAAAATGGTTTAAAGACAGTCGGGATTGACGGGCAGCGGAGCCTGAGCTCCGCTTGAAGGCCTTTGGATCTTTTAGTTTCCAGTTGGCTCAGCTGATTTCTCGGTGTGGGTCTAGTTAAAGTCTCTGCAGGAAGGCGTTATCGCCACAGAAAGGAAGCAGGAAGTCTTACATTCTGCACGTTTCCAGAGAAGCGCTCGGCCGTGGAGGAGATGGCGTTCTTCACCTTCCTCAGCAGGTCCTTCTTGGTTTCTGGACAGGCCACGTCCTTCTTCACCATCAGGTGGGCGAAGCGCCTGCAGACGGACGCGTGGCGTCAGAGGTCGGGTCAAAGCCTCAGTGAAGCGGCCGGCCGGCGGCGGCGAGCCTCACCTGAGCAAGGCGTTGACAGGAACCTTCTTCCAGGTGATGCTCTGCTTCAGCATGTCGTTGGAGAACGAGGGGAGGCTGAACAGCGACTGCAGGATGGCGTTCATGTAGCAGGTGTTGCCCAGGTTGGAGAACCTGCAGAAAGTCACAGTTATTTTGGGTCATGAAGCCCATTTGTGCGTCGGTTTGCTCCAGAACGGCAGGGTGCCTCACCCCTGCAGGGGCGGCTGCGGCTGCGCCAGGCTGGACGGTCTCTGCTTGTTCCAGCCGTAGTCCAGAGACGGACGGACTTTCTTAAAGGGAGTGGAGTGGTTGGGCAGCATCAGGCTTCTCTTGGTGGTGGAGGTCTGAGCGGCGCCGGAGGCCCTGAGGACCGTCAATAAACGTCACGCTCTCCGCCAGCAGCTAGCCGGATCGTCTCACCTGAGAGCAACTCACCTGTCCAGGAAGGAGTGGCTCTGGCCGTAGTCTTTGGTTCCAGATCGGCTGCCGTAGAACGAGGTCGGCTGAAGAGGAGCGGAGCCCAGCGGGGCTGCAGACGGAGGAGCAGAGGAGGAGGAAAGATGGAGGCAAACAGGAAGCAACAACACAACTGAACATGGGAACTTTTGAAGCAGCAGTTGGTTTAAAAACGTCGCAGGATTTGAAAAAACATTGAGAGATTTAGAAAGAAAAAAAAACACAAAGTTGTTTTCAAAATAAAAAATAAAATAATCATAAGATTTGTCGCTAGTTACGTCACTGAATAAAAACAAACTGGTTAGTAGATTTGTTTCTGGTCGTTTTGTGGGTTAGAAAAAATCGTCTAGATTTGTCACTTTAACAAAAAGAAGAGAGAGAAAAGCTTTTTGAAAGAAAGTCAGAAGTTTTGATGCTCTTTGATTATTTGGAAAAGAAAAAGTTGGTAAACCTGTCATGTAACCTGAAGTGGTTACATGAAAAAACATGCCAGCTTTTTAATTCAGAATAATCATCATAAGCTGCAGGCCTCATTTCCAGACCGTCTGACACACATTTGGGGCGACACACGTGTGTGGACCGACCCCCTGCTGGGGGCGGAGTCTACCTGAGCTCCGGTTCTCCTCCGTCTGCTTCAGTTTATCTTTGCAGCTCAGCAGAAACTTCCTGGACGGGTCCGAAGTGGCCTTGTTGTTACTGAAATCACAGGTGATCAAGTGTTTTTGTTTGCTTTCTGTTGGTAAAACATCAACGTGTCGCCGCAGCGGCAGCAGCATCGCCGCAGCGGCAGCAGCAGCATCGCAGCAGCAGCATCGCCGCAGCCGTGCCGCCTCAGCAGCAGCGTCGCCGCAGCGTCGTCGCAGCAGCAGCGTCGCCACAGCAGCAGCGTCGCCGCAGCAGCAGCATCGCCGCCGCAGCAGCGCCGCCGCAGCAGCAGCATCGCCGCAGCGCCGCCGCAGCACTCACCTGGAGGAGTCGTTCTCCTTGGGGTAATCCTCCGTTAGGTCGCTTTCAGAGTTCAGCAGCCTCTTCCTTTTCTCCCCCCTGAAACAAGCAGCAACAACAAGCTGCACCAAACTGTCCTGAACACGGCTGGGTTTACAAAGGACGCTGGCGCCCCTCCCCCACCTGTTTTCAGAGAGTCCGCTGCGTGTCGGCGTGGAGGCCGCTCTGCTCGGGCTGCTCAGAGGTTTCCGCGGGGTGGAGTCGTCCCGGCCGTCGGCGCTCTGCCGCCTCGGCGTGGTCTGAGTGTTTGAGTCAAACGTTCAGCCTTCGTCTCTCTGACTGAGCTCAGCTCAGGTAAACGCCGATGCTCACCTGTCTGTCCCCAGACGGGCTGTTCTCGTTCTTCATGGGCCGGTTGCCGAGCACGCCGAAGTTGGCACTTCCATGGGACGATTTCAAGACTGAAGGACGACAGGAAGCACAGCTGCTCACATTGCAGAGCATCACAAAAGTATTTTTCTATCATTTATTCATGTTTCTGCCTTCTCAACTTGCCTTGCTGGATTTTAGTCTTAATAAAACAAGTTTATTTTAACTGCATCTTTAATATTTTATTAAAACATCTTAATAAATCATCTGTTTAGAAAACGTAATAATTAACTCCAGCAGGAGAAATCCAGCTTAAAACTGGTTGAACACTAACAAACGGAGAAACTCTGCCGCCTGCTGGTAGAAACTGCACCTGCAGGCACCGTAAACATTGTTTACAACTAAAAACAAACATTTTTAGCTGTAAACAATCCAAGAACCCCATTAACTTTGTGACTTTTTGTAATTTTATGATTTCCTAGCATCATTCTGACTTCAATTTACAACATTTTGATTGAAGTTTTTCCAGGTCTGACTGGATGAGCGGCGCGGTAATTACCCGGTTTTCCTTGCTTCAGCTTCTCCAGGTACTCCTTGGTCCTCTGGACCAGCTGGGCGGGCATTTTGTCCAGGGTGATGACGCTGTTGTCCTTCAGGGTCAGCATGATCCGGTTCAGGTTCTGGGTAAAGCTCTTCACGTTCTGATTCAGCTGCAGGCAGCAAAATAAATTCAGTTCAGTCAAATTCATTCTCTGCATCACTTCAGCAAGAGCAAAGACATAAATAAAAAACATGCAAAAATGTATGAAACTAGATAAAAACAAATAGAAAAACATAAATACAATAATAAACACACAAAATACATTTAGAAATTATATAAAATTACATAGATAAGTAAAAACTAAAAGAAAAGTAAAAATAATTAAACAAAAACAAATATCTAAAAATAAATTAAAAAACAGATAGATAGAAATAAGTGAAAGAATAAAATAAAAATATGAATAAATAAAAATAAAGCAAATAAACAAAAATTTAATTAAGAAAAAATATAAAAGAAAAATAAATTGATAGTAAAAACATAACTGAAAACAATAAAAAAATAAATGTAAAAAGTATAAATATTAACAAATCACTTATAAGAATAAACGTAAATAAAAATAAACCCTGCAGAGCGACCAGCTTCCTGCCCACCTGGAAGGTCCTGGTTGCTCCGCCGCTGCTGTATCTCAGGCTCAGGCTCACTTTGTTGTCCTTCTCCAGGATCTCAAACGTTCCCTCTTTCCACTTGGTGGTGCCCAGGTCCATGCTGTTGAACCGGATCTTTACTGTTCCACCGCTGGACAGTTTGGGCACGAAGGCTGCCATGGCTTACTGTCCCCACAGCGCACCGCCAAAAGATTCCTAGAGGCAGAGGGAGGTTTGTCAGCACGGAGACCAAGTTATGAATAGCAGTCATAGTTGGTAACATGGTAAAAATCAAAGGATGTCGTCTCTAATGCCCGGATGCTGAGCTGTTAGCATGCCATGCCAGTGGTAGATGGCACAATTCAGCCAGAGGCTTCTTAAGCTATGATGCAGCAACAGATATGGAAGACAGCGTTTAATTTCCCTGTAGCTCCAATAACTCAGCCTTAAATTTAAGGTTCTAGCAGCAGCTCTCTGCTTTACTCAATGACAACACAGCCCAGGTCGACCGGAACCAATCCAAGAGGTTACAACCCAAAAACATCCTCCTCAGAGGAGACCCAATCTCCCGGAAAGGTGAGGCAATTCCTCCTGTTTTCCATTTGTCCATCGTTAGTTTAGCCTGCGGTTCGCTTCAGCTAACAACTCTCTGCTGCTGCGCTTGATGGCGACGACTTGGATTATTCTGACAGAACAGAACACAGAGGTTCCGGTCCAGACGAGCTCCGGATAGAACAGCGGAGCCCAGTTAAACGTCTGGGAGGCAGCGAGCTCCGTCTCATTCTCCGCGGGCGCTGAATGGATGGAGGAGGCCGACATTAGCAGAGCTGCTAGCAGCAGCCGCTAGCTGAGTGGCTAATTACTGCTTGTAACTTGGTGATGGAAACAGAGTCACGGAGTCATTTACTCGTCGGTTCTTTACCTGAAGACGGCGGAGCACGCGCCTTCGGACGCGCAGAATGTGGTTCGGTGTTTGTGGGTTGTCCTCCGGGAGCAGAAAGTTAGTTTCGCCGGCATTCACCTGCCCTCCGGTGGGTCTCTTGTTGACAGTGAACGCGACGCTTCGCAGCAACGCGCGATGATGGCGGGAATGTGAACGTTTACAACGGAAAGGAGATGGTGATGGGACTTCCGGCTCTCTTCCGGGATCCGTGTCATTTCGCTTCATGTGGTAAGAACTTCTTAATTTTTAAGAAGTTAAACAGTTTGAACATTTGTGCAAAATAACGTGGCATGTAATAATAAAGACAGGAAAATACGTCCGTTTGTGAAAGTTTCCAAGCTTTATTAAAGACACGGAATCCTGGTCCATGTAATTAAAAATAGTTTTTGGTTGTAGTTAATTTTTATAATTATTCCTATTATTATTAGAAAAAATAGTTTACTAACAAAACAAGGCAACAGTGCAGGGCCAGCCCAAGGTCATATGGGAGCTTATGACATGCATATGTTAAATACTAACCCAATTCAAGGAAATCATTTTTGATCAATCAACCGGCCAATTTTAATGTAATCTAGCCCCGTTTTGACGAGTAACATAGAATGCCTTTATTGCCCCTGAAGCAGCGCTTACTACAAAATGCGGATTACTGCGCCTTCATCCATGTGCAAAGCCATTTAACTGTCACGCATTTCCACCTGTACATATTTTATGCAACTTATTTAACTTATTTATTTACTACTGCAACTCCTCTTACTTTCGATTTTTAAACAGTTCTGGTTTGGCCTTGCTGTCAAATTATGTCTTTAAAATAAGAGAGAAACAGTTCGCAGCACTGAAGTGGATGGAGTTGCACATAAGTTTGTCAATGAACCGGCATTTTGAGCCGGATCGGTCACCATCAACACATGCACAACACGAGAACGGGGCTACTCTGTCCTCTCGCGATATTTGTCACGTCCGCATCTTGTTAGCTTCCATTGCTGAACAAAAACAGAAAGATTGTGTTTGCTGAACGAGGAGCAGGCAGTTTAAAAGTGCATATCGTGTTTTAAATAGATACACGTGAAAAGTTTAGAGTGTGATTGTTTAGCTGATACGCAGAGTTTCAGAGTAATAACTGGAAAACAGGGAGAGGTCCGGAGAATGCTGACGACGGGAGCGGTGAGTGTTTAACACTCCAACAAACTCTCATTCTGGTGGATTATAAACACTGGTTGGACCCATTTTACACATTTTGTGAGGAAACAACTCTATGCTTGTTTTATGACTGATTTACTCCAGCTGATGGAATCATAGCTCCACATTTTATTTTTCATTTTAAAATAACGATTAATGCTTCAGGCCGGTTTTTATTGAAATAGGCGATAATTGGCAATAACACGTTGTTCTAATCATATAAAAGTTAGCGTGTAGTTTTTGAAGGACTTACTCATTTTCATTTAACTGTTTTGAAACAGTTTCAGAAAAAAAAAAAACGCAGAGAATCTAATATAGCATCTTGTTCCAAAGACGATCTTTGTCAGGTCCAATTAGGACTGAGGAAGAGAAGAAGAAGAAGAAGAAGAAGAAGAAGAAATGGACACTTGGTTAAAACAGCTTCTAACAGACCAAATTAAAGGGTTTCTATGAAAGTGGAGGTTCTCAAGCTGTGGTCCCTGTTCCACTGGTGGTCCGTTCAGTGACAGATTCATAAACCAAACAAGCCAGTTTATTAATTAACCAACTGTAAAATGTGATTAAACAAGCAGAGATTGAAACCTTCGCTGTGTCTGGAATAAAGTTTGGTTGATTGAGTTTAATAGGTTACCCTCATGGAGGACTAGTGACTTCAGCAGCACAAACTAAGTGGAATCAACGTTTTTAAGCTTTACATCATGTTATTCCCTCATGAAACACATACCTGGAGTGTTGCTTTAATTCTTTAATGCATGTTTGAGAAATTATTTAATCTCCATGGCAACCATTCAGCTGTGCAAGAAACCTGGTTGGACCTAACTCTGCCTTCCAGGCGAAGCTCCTTCAGACTAGCCAGCAGCAATTAGCAAACAGCTGCTGAGCGCGTCATAGAAGCTGCTGCTCAGAGCAACGCTGTTAAAAACGTTAAAGGGTTAATAGAGGAGACATGTTGGGATAACTTTTTTTGGGATGAAGTTTTTAAAGAGACAGAGACCCAATTTCTCTTAAGTCATATTTGATATCTGTAGCGTTTTTATAGGAACTGAATTTGCATAGTTACTTGATTGTACTGTGAGCGACAGTTTGGGCCTGGAAGACAGAAAATAATCCCGCCCTTTTCAAGACTTTTGCTAAATTTTCTGCCAAATTCACGCAAAATTCTCTTCTGATGGAAGATTGGAACAGGAGGGTGTGCGGTGAGGACGATCCGGTAAAAGTTTCTGTTTGGTTCCAGGCCGTCACCAACGTCACGGCGCTGGCCCAGGTGGACCGGGAGAAGATCTACCAGTGGATCAATGAGCTGTCCAGCCCGGAGACCAGGGAGAACGCTCTGCTGGAGCTGAGCAAGAAGCGGGAGTCGGTGCCGGACCTGGCCCCCATGCTCTGGCATTCCTTCGGCACCATCGCCGCGCTGCTGCAGGTCAGAGCCTCGGCCCGCTCCGCTCCGGTTCCGGCCCGGTTCCGCTCCAGACTCGGGCTGATTTCTCTCTCTGGTTGCAGGAAATAGTGAACATCTACCCGTCCATCAACCCTCCCACCCTCACGGCTCACCAGTCCAACAGGGTGTGCAACGCGCTGGCGCTGCTGCAGTGCGTCGCCTCGCACCCGGAGACGCGGTAAAACCCAAACCAGCCGCCGGGTTCAGTTTCTGCTCCTCAGCCTCAGAAATATTCTACAGAAAAACAGACATTCTGACAAAAAATATCACATTTTTAGATTAAGTTCAAATATTTCTGAAATTCAAAGGTCAAAACTTTTCCCGCCATCAGGTCGGCGTTCCTGGCGGCTCACATTCCCCTCTTCCTGTATCCGTTCCTGCACACCGTCAGCAAAACGCGGCCCTTCGAGTACCTGCGCCTCACCAGCCTGGGGGTCATCGGTGCGTCTCTTCAGGAGTTCAGCTGGTTTACGTCAGTGTTTACGAGCAGATCGTTAAATGTTTGTTTTTATAGGAGCTTTGGTGAAAACGGACGAACAGGAAGTGATTAACTTCCTCCTAACGACTGAAATCATCCCGCTGTGTCTGCGCATCATGGAGTCAGGGAGCGAACTCTCCAAAACGGTGAATTTTTTTTAAAAGTTCCCAAACCTTCAGAAGTGAATTTGAAAACGTTTGAGTCAGACGGTTTATTAAACCGAGCTCCAAGCTGCGTTTCCTCCAGTAGAACCGAGTCGACCGGACCATCAGCGGTTATACTGCCTGAAGCACTCCACACCAAGCTAATGCAAGAATGGTCGATTATAGCCTATTTCCTCTTATTTTTATTTTTATTGATTTATTGCAACAAAGACTGAAGATTCCCAGCATCACAATCCAACTTTTTAACTGTTTTCATCATATATTTTACCAAGAAAGATTCCTGGCAGTTTTGGATGTAAGCAGAAAAGTTTGATCAGCTTCTATCGTGTCGTTGGATCGATGCTTGGAACGTTTTTATTTAGCTCTTAAGTAACTTCTGGTTGCTTTGTTTTAAAATGATGAAACATTTTCTGATTATTTTTGGATATTTTGTTCCAAATCGTGCTTCATGTTCCCTGATGTGGAGGGAAATCTTTCAGAAAGATGTAAAACTCATCTGATTTCAGGTTTTAGTGTTTTTATTGTTATGTAGAACCTGCAGCAGCAGTCAGACGTTCTCCTGCGATGATTTTCCTCATTTCAGAATCTAAGCTGAACTTTAAAAAGACTCAAATGTTCTTTCAGTTGAGTTTTCCTGACTTTGTCCCATAATTCCTGTTTTCCCGTCAGGTCGCGACCTTCATCCTGCAGAAGATCCTGCTGGACGACACCGGCCTGGCTTACATCTGCCAGACCTACGAGCGTTTCTCCCACGTGGCCATGATTCTGGTGGGTTTCTCTGCCGAGATTCGGCCCGGGTGTTCGCTCTGCTGCAGCGTTCCCATCATGCTCTCTGTCTCCTCAGGGGAAGATGGTGCTGCAGCTCTCCAAGGAGCCGTCGGCCCGGCTGCTGAAGCACGTCGTCCGCTGCTACCTGCGCCTCTCGGATAACCTCAGGTAGACGGGAGGAAAACTCAGCATGTCTGATCCTTTAAGGATGTTTATAGCGTGGGGGTGAGTCGGCACCACTAGAGGGCGCCGTTCTGGCCGGTAACAGCCGTTTATTTTCTCATCTTGACGCTTTTGTTGCTGTTTGGAAATAAAAACGACTAAATCGGATCCGCTCGGTGTTTAGAGAATCAGATTCCAGGATTTATTTGGTGAATCCCAGCAGAGGAAAGCGTCTAGCTGCGTCTTTAAACGTCTGCAAACATTGAATTTAGTCCAGAGATTTTCCAGTTTGGAAAAAGGAAACAGATTATTGAAAAGTTTTTGTATTTTCAGATCATTTTCGTGTAAAATTGTTTGTTTCTCCATCCATTCATCCATCCAGCAGCAGAAACTTTATTGTGAAGTTTTTTGTATTCATAGCTAAATGATGAGCTTTGCTAACAATTGGAGTCTCTGGTTGTTGGGAAGGAGGAACATGGAGGAACATGGAGGAACCCTGGTTTAGCTTGTGAGCCGAATCTTTCCATCTCTCTCTGCTCCTCCAACATAATGTCTAGTAATGCCACCTTAAAAACCAGTTTCCTGCAGGGAACCCAGTTTGTTCTAAAGATTCTGACCAGTATGGTTCTGTTCCTGTCTCATCTGGTCCATCACTAGTTTCTTCAAATAAATAAATTTGGCAGCAATGTTACTTATTAGTCAATAGATGTAAACAAGCAAAAGTTCTTTGTTGTTTTGGGTTGCGGCATCATGACATCTGATGACATCATCTCGCTCTTAGTTTGAGAATCTGCCTGATTTTTAGCTCTTCATCGTCAAAAGTCCTTTTTCTTCATCCTGGTTTGGTGTGGGTTCCTCAGAGCCAGAGAGGCGCTGCGTCAGTGTCTGCCGGACCAGCTGAAGGACAGCACCTTCGCCCAGGTTCTGAAGGACGACACCACCACCAAGCGCTGGCTCGCTCAGCTGGTCAAGAACCTGCAGGAGGGCCAGGTGACGGACGCCCGCGGCATCCCGCTCGCCCCGCAGTGACGCCGCGACCCGCCGCCCACCAGCTGCCGCCAACCCTGGCGCTAGGACTGTCCTCAGAGCCGCACACGGCGGGCCGACCACGGACGGACAGAGAGCGTCTTTTTTTTTTTTTTTTGGATTACGAACTCTTGAATTTCAGAAACGGTAGATTTTCAAAGAAAACATCTTTTACTGAGAGATGATATTTTTTCTGAACTGTTGGACAGTAATGTTTAGGTGAGACACTTCACAGATTAAATGAACAAACAGGAACTACATCAGGTGAAGCCGTGCAAAAATTGAGAGAATATGATGATCAACAATAACCAGAGGTTCATGATGACATCACTTCCCTCCGATGGTCTCATGAGTTGCTGCTGATAGTTCCCTTAGCAACCCGTCGCCACCAGCAACACGCTCATGCAACCTCTGATGGGTGAGCTGTGTTCTGTGTCGTAGGCAGCAGTTCCTGTCATGCGTGTCCTTCTGGGCAGGTTGACTGTACGTGTCGACTCGTTTGTACAGAGATGATTTCCTGGCCTCTGAGTTTCTAAATAAACATTTTTTCAACATATTCAGGAAATTATGACTTAATATGTTAACGAAGCTGGTTAGTTGCCAAGGGGGAAAAATGCTGACACATTCCTCTCATACTAAGGATATCATAAGGAATCCTTTGGTGCCATCTAGCGGTCGGAGTGTGAACTGCACGTGGTTCTTGTGCATCCAATTTCACCAATAAACTCCGTAAATCTTATCCTTGAGTTACGTTGTGCAATAAAAATAAACTAATGTTGCATACATATATTAAAATAGAAATGTAACCAAAATTATTCTAGTTTTAGGTGTGAAGCTCTTCAGTGACTTCAGACAACTAAGGAATGGAAATGAATATTAACAAGCAATAAGTATAAGTATAACTAGAATAATAAATTGCGTGAATGTATGTTGATTATGCATCTGAGCCTTAATAAAATATAAATATATTGTAAGTACATACCCCAATAAAATGTTTTATTTATAGTCAAGTGATGAAGAAGGCTAGTAAGTTGTGCAGTAAAATATTTTTTTATATTTTACTATTTAAAAGACTAACAATAAAAACAGTATTTGCTCAAAAATACATGTTGAAATTTAATTTGTAAAACTGATTTCATGTTGCAAAAAAGAGCCAGAAGCTCATAAGGCAATAAAACAGCAGAATGATAAAGTTGTTCCCAAACATTTTGTTTCTATTCTGAAGTCTAAATAAATACAGAAACTGAACAGCATTTTATTCCTTAAGTGCCTGGTGTTGCTAATTAGCATCACTATGGTGCTGCAGTGTTCAAGGTTTTAATTTTTACAACAAAAATAGACCTCAACGTTTATTTCTGTTGCTTTTAGTGTCATTTGTTTATGGAAATTTAATGCATTAAAAACAGGTAAAATCTAAATGTTATCAGATTTTAAAAGCCGTTTTGTCTGATGTTTTGGGGAAGGCAAAGAGAGACTTGGTGGAAACTCCTGGTTGCAGCTTGAAGCTGGAGCCTCACAGCCTTAATGAGGCTCATTTCCTGCAGCATCAACACATCGCTCCCATCATGGACTCCATTAACCCCCCAGACCGGGATGGACGGACCGGAAGCATCACGGAGGGGAAACACCTGAGTCTGATCCCGGTGGGAGACGATCCGGTGTCTAAAAGCTGCAGCGGCTCAGTTTCCATCTCCGATCTGATGAGGGAGCCGGTTCTTCACCCTGAGCGTCATCAGCACTTCCCCAGTTTAACTCTTCATTTACCGTAACACCGTCATAAACAGGAAGGAGTATTAATGAACGTTTATTACTGTTATGAAATGTCATTCAGTAAATAATGACACTTCTAATGTTAACTTTGAATTAAGAATGTTATTATTTACAGAATGACAACAACATTCATAAAGTGTTACCATGTACTGATGACATCATCTCCTGGGCATGTCGAGGCCGTTACAGGTGAGGAGAAAAGCAGATTGTCAGATTTCTGACCAAAACAGTCAGAAACTTAGAATAATCTCAAATTTTCTAGAAAATCATAAAAGGTAAAACATTTTTGACTTTTCAAGTTTTTCAAGAAATTTTTTGACGCGTTGTATGAACCTGTGTGATCTGGAGAACTTGGTTTACTGGGAGGAAGATGTGAAGCTTTGCAGCCGGAGATCAGGATCCGTCCTTCAGTCACTGATGGGTTTGTTTAGATTTAAATGCAGTTTCATCAGGAAGTTCTCCTCTCTCTCTACAATCAGAGGAACTGAGGTTTAGCCTTTAATGGAGGTTATTGTTATCATGCATGGTTTAATGGCGACTCTGTTTCCAGTAATCAGGAAGCTGAGAGTCCTGCAGCGCGGCGCTGATGTGAGAGGAGGGAGGGCCGGGCAGGAAGGCAGCGGGTCGAGGCGGAGCTGGAGGAGGGAGCGCTGCGGAGCCGCTGGGGAATCAGGTTTCTCACACCCAGCAGCAGCAGCAGCAGCAGGACTGGAGGAAAGGGAAGGGAGGAGTCAGACTGGGACCCACTTCCCCTCCAGTACTCCCAGTTTTTAAAGCCCCGGACTCTCCTGGAGTCGCTCTGAATCCGAGGAGCACATACCAGGTAAGCATCAAGCTGCCGTTTCCCTGAGTCACTCTGGCCTGTCTGAGCTGCACATGCATGAAAACTTTGTTTCTGCTTCTGCTTCTAATTTACTCTGAAATCCTGCTGGAGTTTCACATTCCTGGTACAGATGCATTAAGGAAATCCAGGATTGCAGCTCCCAGAAAGCTCGAGAGAGCCGTCAGATGCTGCTGGTCCTCATGGCGCCTCTGAGTCACCGTGTGTTTGTGTGTGATCAGTGAACTCCCTCATGAAGCGACTCACTGCCCCCAGAATAGAGCAACACGACAGCAGCTGAAGGTCGGGCTGCTGGAAGAGCAGAGTGATGCTGGTACAACGTGGCGATGCTCTGTGGAAAGTATGGATCACTGTTACCAGCTCCTCTCTGGGTTGAGATTCAACTCCAAACTCACACAGTTTGCTGAAGGAAGCCGGAGCAGACAGACAATGAAAGGAACAGATAGTTATTACATGGCTTTTGCTTTCCGGGCTGGTTTGATCCGTGGTTATCAGCAGGCAGCATGTAGAGGCCAGGCTGGTGGTTCACCGGGTCGACGCGCTGACTGTGACCTGGTTAGACGGGTTGAAGTCAGAGCCGTCCTTGATCGCTGTGCAGGTCATCCGTTTATTTTCTTTGCATCTCATCAGTGACCAATGAAGCCAAAAAACAGATTTTATGCAATGATTCCACCAAAGGCCTGTTGGCAGCACCAACCATGCATTGCATCGATGCAGCCATCTTCCTCCAGCGGCTTTGCTGCCTCTATTGCGGATGAGCCTGGAGATGTGCTGAGCTTTGGAGAGAGTAAGACCTTCCTCCAGCTCTCAGCAGCCCGTTATCCAAAATCGGATCCAGTTTGTAGCTGGGACTTTGTCTGCTTACTGTTCCTGTTGTACATAGTAAGGAGGAAATGTTGTTTTCAAACTTTTGCTGCTGATAATAGCATGTGATGGCCAACTCAGCTTCCAACAGCCCTTTGGGCTTTAGGGTTTTTGTCGTTCCTGTAGCCCATCATTCCCATCAGGGTCCTTCAGACGATTTGCCTGTTGACTGAGCTGCAGCAGATGTGCTTTCAGCCCGAGAAACCAGGAAACCTTAAGTTTCCTCTATTCTGTGACAATCAGTGGCCTTAATTGAATCAGCAGCAGTGGAGTTCACCAGAACCTCCTTTTGAGCTCCGGATCATTGGAGTCCATCTTTTCATCAACAGGATTTCCTGGCCAGAATCCCTCAGACTTCCAAAGAAAACTTACAATCCAGCTGCGGTTTGTAAGAAAACTGGTGACTTTCGTTCCCCTCAGTGCAGAATCAGCTGGGTTGCTGTTGGAACCAACTTGCCTCCAGTGGAGGCATGGGGATTTATGGGCCCCATAAATCTCTCTTATGGGGCCCAGGCTGCAGCTGGGCGTTCCAGTCGGATCGTCGCAGCTTGCAAAGGCGTGACTTTCCCAATAAGAAAGCAAAGTGGATACGACCTCTGCTGTCGTTCAGCCAGATGCATGTTGCAGTGCCACAACCGTCTGTTCTGGCATCAGCAAAACTATATAAATGGCTTCATTCCAACTATCAGCATCTTCGTCTTTACTGTTTTTGATTTGACCTACCTTTTCACATTTTCAATAAATTCATCAGTGAACATTATTTTGGCTTTAAACCATGTTTCATGTTTTTCTTTTTCCTTGACTTACAATAAATTTATTCATGAATCATGCATGCATCTTATTTTAATGTACCCATCAAGAGACTGTTGTACTTCTGAAACCAAACCATTTTGGATTAAACCTTGGATCCTCTTCTTTAAACAGCGTTATTTAGTTTAGTCTTTCGACCAGGTTTTTGACGTCATAGAGGCCAAACCAAAGCTTTAACCCAAAGCTTTAACCCAAAGCTTTAACCCAAAGCTTTAACCCAAAGCTTTAACCCAAAGCTTTAACCCAAAGCTTTAACCCAAAGCTTTAACCCGAAGCTTTAACCCGAAGCTTTAACCCAAAGATTTAACCCAAAGTTTTAACCCAAAGCTTTAACCCAAAGTTTTAACCCAAAGCTTTAACCCAAAGCTTTAACCCAAAGCTTTAACCCGAAGCTTTAACCCAAAGCTTTAACCCGAAGCTTTAACCCAAAGCTTTAACCCAAAGATTTAACCCAAAGCTTTAACCCAAAGCTTTAACCCAAAGTTTTAACCCAAAGCTTTAACCCAAAGCTTTAACCCAAAG
>CAEGAE010033000.1:0-62646 GCA_903067095.1 Girardinus metallicus | reverse complement strand
CGACAGACTGGTGACCTGTCCAGGGTGTACCCCGCCTCTCACCCGGAACGTAGCTGGAGATGGGCACCAGCACCCCTCCCGACCCCATTAAGGGACGAAGGGTGAACAGAAAATGGATGGATGGATGTTTGTGACAATCTACTCTTATTTCCAAATATCAAAATCCTTGAATGAGCTTCGTAATTCAAACATCTGTAAATGCTCATCTGATGCCCTGCAGAAGTCAGAAGGTGTCATTATGTGTTCTGAAGTGAAACCAAAAATCAGCACCTGGAGTCCAAACACACGTAGCAGAAATGTGCTTTATTAACTGTAGCAATACCATTGGCTATACTCTTTGTCCTACAAAATGGCAAGAGCACCAGAAGCTTTTGAGGATCAGGCAGCTTTAAGAAAAGACCTCAGTTAAGTTAAGCACTTGGAAGAATATTCACTACATTGTCATCCAGCACCATATGTGAGAGTACCAAGGCAAAGCTGCAGTCTCCAAAAAAAAAACTGTGACAGACAGTAGAGAGAAATTAAATTACTAATGAATTATGAGCTGTGGCATATCCACACAACAAACAGTAATACTAGTTTTTAAATCAAATCAAATCATGTTAGTTAAATTAAAATGAAGAAACTCAACCAGTGCAACAGAGCAGGATTATGACTGATTTATAAAGTGCCATAGGTCACATGCACAAAGATGAAGAGGTCTGGTCTGGAAAATATTTCGGCCTGTTTACCATTGATGCATATTATCAGATAGTGGCTGAGAGTGTGGTTAGCAGAATAACCAAAAAAGCAACTAAATCATGTCATCAGCAGAGCAGCGTTGAAAACATGTTTGCTCCCCTGCACCTTAAACAATCCAGTACAAAAAATGAATTTAAAAGTCCAACACATCATTCATTGTGTTCCTTGAAAGAAAGGTGATGTGCGTCAGTGGCCTATGCACTGTGAAGGTCATCAACATGCCTAAGTCACCAAGCACACATAGTTCAGCTTTTAAACTGTCACGTTTGCATAAGTTACTATGTTACCAAGCAGATCTGACCTAAACCTGCTGAGGGGAAAAAACATCTTAATTACAGAATTACAAAAAATAAACAACTACGACCTCTAAAACTGATGGCTCATTTTCTTTAAAAGACATTTTTCGAATGATGAGCCCTGTTTAATGGTATATATTGTTATATTACTAATGTGTCATCCTCCACCTGTCCTTTATAAGTTGGCAAATATGGTTTAGTTTTCTGCCTGATGTGATGACAATCAAATGTTTGTAACATAAAATCAAGCAAAAGAAAAAAAAAAAGAAATAGTTCAACCGGGGCAGCAGTTCCAACTTTTTCAAGTAATCCAGCAGACAGACTTCATGTTGATTTGGACATTTTAAGTCCAACTTCTCCATCAGGAACTTTATCCAACCTGCCACTGAAGACAAAAACAAAGATCAAACAACAGAGCTGGTTACACATCTAACATGAAACCTCTGCATATATAATACTGCTGTAAATGTTATCGAGATCAAAGTTCATTAAGATATATATGTCAGAGATAATAATTTATGGCAAGAATTACTGTAATGTAATGTGTAAGCATCCTACAGCTTTACCTAAAGACACAATTAAAAGTTTAAAATTAAAATGCGTAGAAAGAAGCATGAAGCCAAAGCTAAACGTACCTTCAGTCCACCGCCACCAGACACAGACGTGGTCATCGCCTGCTTCTCAATTTCTTCCTGTTTCTTTCTTTTCCTTTCAACTGCTTCTGGATTTTTGACACCCCTGTACGCTGTCTGGAAGTCAGAGAGGAAATGAAGAAAAAAAAAAACTGAAAACCCAGCAGGAAACAGCAATGCTAATTTCTGATTTCATTGAATGTTAGAAATACTGTGTAAACAAGCATGCATCTGTGTTTTTAACAAGATATTCCATTTCAGCTGCAACCTTTCAGAATAAAAGGCATGATCTAGTGTGCACGCATTCAACCGCCAAATAAGGCATCGCAGTAAAAAGACGCAGCAGCTTCTTTCACTCTTGGTGTGCTGCCTACTCTATCGGTGGGTTAGAGCTTTGTGCTTTTGCTTGCAGCAGCCTGAACTGTAAAGGTTAACACATAACGGTGACTGAGAGCAGAGAAATGTGGCAGTAAAAATATTAGCCAACCTCAGAGATTGGCTTTCATTTTGATCTGAATTGACTTACCTTGATTTAACTTTAGCATGGCTCTTACTGGTTTGCAAGTGTCTTTTCTGCACAACAGAAAAATGCTCACCACACTGCACAGCAGTTCTTAAATACAAGTTACCAAATGTTCAGACGTTTATAATCAAGAAATGGCTTTTTGAGTACAAGAATAGCATGGCTGAAAAATTATATAGACAGGAGGTGGGACTGTTTATATACCGTGATGTTGTTTTTTTTTTGTAATGAAGGTGAATGTGTTTATCATCAACATATTTTAGATAAGAATACTTTTGGAAATGGTGGAAACTATGTAGTTATGTCTGTGACCACAAGCTTATTTAATGTGATCGGTCAACACAAATCAGAATATATTTTTTAAGCAAAATGTAAAGGAAGATTTTTGTGTTACAAATAAAAATCTGAAACGCAAGATAAAATCCTTCAAGTCATTTAACAGAGTATCTTTGTGTAGTTAAACCTTTGTCCAGCCGTCATGTGCAGGCCACACAGAAACATCCAGACGAAGGAAAACCACTGACTACAAGTTTAGAGGTCCAGTTGGTTAAGAAAAAAGTATATCTACAGTAATCCACTTTTCACTCCATAAACAAAAAACCATTTTACCACAAGAACAAAATGTACATTTTTGGCCTATAAAGCAAAATGTTCCCTGAACATATAATCCCACTGTGAGACATGGTAACGGCAGTATCATGCTGTATGGATGGGAGGCTTTGGATTTGGTTAGAGTTAATAGGGCTTAAAATAAAGTCATTTTACGAGGTTTATTGAGGCTGGAGTTTGCTATCGAGAAAGACAACAACCCTAAACGCTTAAATCAAACCCAGAAAACCTACAACTACAGGAAAATGTCGCTCTACAAACTTTTGAGAACAACAGTTGTTCGAAAAAAGGAAAACCAACACGTACCTTCCTATGCACCGCTTTGTGTTGGTCTAACAGGGCTTGTTGATGTTTACATGATGGGCGTGACCCCTAGGCCACTAAGTTAATAAAACCAGCTTAGCTAAATGGTAAGTGTCTGACTCAAAATCTGCAACGGGAACCACCACTGACCTCTTTTTGTCTCTTCTCAGCGGCTTCAGCCAATTGTTGTCTCCTCGTCTCCTGTTTAGGACAGAAAACTTTATGAAATGACACTCGTATGTTGCTGTTTACTGTAAAACACGTTAATAAGGGCCTTTTCAGTCCAAAGAGTAATACAAATACATTCTTCTCAGCTTTATTACTCTGCATGTCATTCTGGCTTATCTAGCGACATGTCTAGCAGGAAATTTAATTAATTACATTAACTTACCGGATCCGGGGTGACAACAACGTCGTCAGCAGCTCCACCAAGGCACGGTAAGCACATTCCCATTCTGGAATAATTTTATTATTCCACGCAGTAAAAGAACGGCGTAGAAAATGAGTTGTCAGTTTCTCCAATTAATTAAACCAGAAACCTAACAGGATATTTGGCCGGTCACAACTTGTATGCGTAATAAATAAGGCAAAAGAAGCTGTAGCTCCTACCCCAGCTGGCAGCCGCTGGGTCAGCGGACATACCGTTTCCGTTAGCTAACAGCGGCTCCTGCTATTAGCCCGGGATGGACATTAGCATTCTAGCTACCGCCTAGTTTAAGCTACCGCTACAAGCCAAGCTGCTTCTCTGAGTCACATAATAAACCGTTTCCCTCCGCACCTTTTATTAAATCGGCGCCGCATTTGGAAAGTAAATCGCCCCAGAGTCAGATACCTAGAGTCCAACACGCCTCTTTGCCCGTTTGTTTGTGTAGCTTCACTGATGAAGCCAATATGTTACGTCGGTTACGTTCAATAACGGTACGTTAATAACCGCTGATGACGTCACGTGCATTTAGTTTTAACGTGGTCAAAGTATGACACATAATACAAATGAAAGACAAAAGTCGTCTTTTTTTAATAGCTGACAAAATGTGAAATATTATTGTTTTTACTGTATTAATTTTATTTTCTCTCTACTGAGCCTAGCTCAAGTGTATATACAGCAAACAGTATATAACTGGAAATACCCTGTGATTTTTACCTTTGTTGAAAGAAAAAAAAAATAGAAAAATGTCTCTTGTACCAATATTTATTTCTAAATTATGTTAGCATAATTTATAATGATGTCTATTTTTTAAAAACATGTGTATTCTTTATTTTAGTCGTTAAAATACCCAAATTTGCACTTAGCTTTATATTTATTATTTGAGTAATTTCTTGGATGGCTTTGTTTATCTTTTAGTTATGTAATAATATGAAGTAGTGCTGGGCTACTTGAGTGCAATTTTTTGTACTCACTTCAGATGAAGAAGATCCTGTACATTCAAAGAATAAAAAAAACACAAGAAGACATTGACTCAAATTTTGGATAAGTAGAAATAAAAGAGTTTTAATTTGATAGTAATTAATTTCTTTGAGGAAATTCATTGTGAGTCGAGTTTTATGCATATTATTGTGTTTATGTATGTCTATGAGAAACCATTCTTCATATTGATGGATGAAAACATGGAATGTCCTGTATATATACAATTTTTAAATAAAGTTAGTATATATACTTAATCACTCATTTGATTAAGTAATTGTTTGGGAATGGCATTAATCCCAAACATTTTTTGTCATTGTGAAGCATGACAAAAAGGTATTTATTTTCTTTTTCAATTTCTTGTCAAAACATTGAAGGTACATCCACGTCAAGATGTGCATGCTACAGTGATCCCCTACAGCACCACCTTGTGGCCAAAATTAATATGTCAATGATTTTGCTCATCAGCTTTGACACATTTATACCTCTATTTTATTTGCTTGTGGAGTGACAAGAATAATTTGTCCGCGCTTAATAAAATGTACTCTGGGAAAAGTGGTGCCGGTTAAAAATAATGTTCACATTTAGCTTCACTTCAGATCCCAGTCTTAATCAGATGTTGACAGATGCTTCTCATACACAGATTGCTTTAATTTTTGTGACAAGTTTTGAATGTTTCTGTCCATGTGATATGGCTCTCCCTTTAAAGTGAGTGGAGGATATCCTCCGTTGTTACCTTTGTTGTCAGCAACATTAGTAAAAAAGAAACTTTGTGTGAAGTGAGTGATGCTCTGTAGGGCAGGAGCTCCGTCCAATCAATGCTCCCCGATCAATAGTCTGAGAGTTTAATCTCGTACTCCTCTTTACTGTCAACAACTCCACCTATTCATCTTCACTGCAGAGCCTGCATGGGCTGTTTCACAGCTCGCAGTGCCTCGCTGTGGGAGTGACAGGTTCATGAGACTGGACAGCCTTTGGGAGTGCAGAATTTATTGTTTTGAAGCATTTCAGAAAAGAAAATATATAGGGAAGTTGTAGAATACAATGGAATACATGGAGTCAGATGCTGCTGGTACTTCTTCAGGTAGGTTGACCCCACCACTGAGTTTAGAGATGGAGTAACGCTGCAGCAGGTTAAATAAGTAATTATTGCAACTTGGTTTGTTATCTGACTTTTTTTGGCCGATTGCCTTATTGCTTTTAGTTCATCTACTTTCACAGAAAACATGAACAAAGTATTTAAACTCACAATTTTGTGGAAGAATATGTTCCATTTATAAGTTGTGTATTTGTTTTATTCTTCATTATGTTGCTTGTTGTTTTGAGTCTCCATATGTTGGGATTCCATTTGCAGAACTTTTGAAATCCGTTTTTAACTTTTCAGAGTGATGTACCAGATAATCACAGTGCATGAGAAACCTACCATTAATGAGTATGAAAACTGATCCTCTGGGCTTAACTTATTCATGAAGTTTGCAGTTGGATAAATGGATGAATGGATATACATAAACAGTGTTAATTTCAAAGAATGGAACACAGCGGTGCTCCTTGCACATTATTTTCTCTACAAACAGACAAACCCAAGTGGTTTCGACTTCATACTGTAGAAATCATGAGTCTCTCAGGTATATTTGATGATTAGATTAAAATATTACACTAGAACAATTATCTGGAGTAACAAATAGAAGGGTATACTCAAACAGAAATCCTACAATCATGTTAGATATAATTGGTTTCACTTTAAACTTCACTACATGTAACCAAAACCAATTTGTCTGTCATTGCCTTTTAAGCAAGTCTTTTGATTTCTCTTTGTTTACATAACAATTTTAGTGTTTCTAAATTAAAATAAATTAAAATCAAAGCTGCAACTATTCTTGTAAATACTTATGTAGCTAGTGAGTGAATACTGTGAACATTTAGCTGCATGATAGGCAGGAGCCTAGGTCAGCACAGACTCACTCTGCTGCTCACAAATCAATACAAGCATGTAGTTAGAATAGGTCTATTATTTTATTTAAGATTAATAATATTATTTATTTTTTTAGCATGTAGAAGATTGATCTTATTTATGCTTTTTACCCCCTAAACTGAATTAGTAAAATTTTCAGCATACCCTGTAAAAGGGGGAAGAGTGAGTGAAACATCTACGCAGCCTTAAGTGATCACTACTTACTAATAATGTAAGCTGTTTAAGTGCTGTAAAGAACACACACAGGCTTTGAGTAGTTAGGATGGATGCTGCAGGATGAATACCAAACATCCACTTTAGCTTGCATGTATTATTGCTGTTAAACCGCCACCTGGTTGCATTCAGACTAAAATATTTTACGATTTTGGACTGGAGATATTTATGACTTGAAAGGAGAAACCAAATTTGAAATTTCCTCAGCTGTTAAAAAATGCACTGTATACTTGCAAAGTAACAAAATTTTCAAAAGTTTGGTAATTTTAAAGATTTATATACTTTATTCCTGTTATGAGATTCACACTTTGCTTGTCATTCATCACAGTTTTCTTTACTTCCTGAGGAAGAAATTCGGTAACTTGGGGATTTTAAATGTGTGTCCAAACAAATAATCAATGCCTTAGGAAGTGCAGGAAGTACCTGCTCATCAATCGATCTTTGTAATGTCTCTCTGCTTTTGATATGATAAGGACAGTTTATCATTGCACTTAGGCTGCTGAGCTGTAATGGACAGAAGTGGGTTTAAGTGATGTGTTTTTTCTTTCAGAGAAGCCTAAGCTTTGGCAACCTGGATATAGATTTATTTACATAAAAATCAAGATATCTCTCAAAATATTTATGCTTACGTTGTTATGTTTCAAACACATTTTATATAGTTTATGTGGTGTTAAGCCTGAAGTATTTTCAAATCAAGATACTAGTCACAATAGAAATACATTTTTCAATTAGAGTATACCCAATTATGACTGGTGTCTACTTGATTGAATGATGTTTCAAAATGTTGTTATTGTAATCTTGGTGATGGATTTTATCAATAAATTTCTTATTTCTAAGCATGTCAAACTAAAGAGGGACTGATTACTTTATATTAAGCGACACCCAGGTTATAACATCAGGTTTTTGGTCATGTATAAAATTAGACACCAAATTAATGAATAATTTCCAATTTTCCACCTTCATTGTGAGAAGTAGAATATGACAGAAAAACAAATAAATTTTCTAGCGGGAAACATAAAGAAATGTACGGAAAAAAGCTGCAGCAATCTGGTTACACACATTTGCACACCCCAGACGAAACATGTATTGAACTACTTTTTGATTCAGTTTCAGCATTAAGTCTTCTTATCAGCATGCCACATGCTGACTTAATAAATCCAATTGTAAGAATATCTCTCACCCTTCCGTTGAAATCATGACTTGAAAGGAAAACTTTTGTCACATTTAGCTCTGAATTCTGTTTTTTTATTTGTTGATTTTGATGTACGTTTACTAATACTAAAAAGTAAAATCCCTCTTCATCTTCAGATTAATTGAAGCACTGGGTAATAATTAACAAGTATTTAGAACTGTTCACTATTTCCTCCATCCAGACAAAACAAATCTTTTTTTTTTTGAAGAAAAGTAACTCCAGAGCAACATTCTGCCACCACCATGTTTCATTGTGAACTTGGTGTCAGGGTAATGGACAGTTTTTTGTTTGTTTTTGTTCCAAACTTACATTTTCAGAATTGTGGCCACAAGTTTATCTTTAGTTTCACCAGACAATCACACGTCCTTCCAGATCACATAAATTCAACCACAAATGGAAGTTAACTTTCACTATTTCATACTAAATCCTTCAGAAATTGATTTTTTTCCCTCTGCAGTTTTATATTGAGTCATTTGAATGCTTGTATTGCCAAAAGTGAATTCATAGATTGAACTGAAACCTGAATTATCGGTTCCAAATTCAAGTTGGACAATATGGACAAAAAAGCTCGAAGATTCCTGTTCTGTAAGGATCGGGACTGAATCAGAAACTTCCATACTCTGCTAGGCAATGAACCTTGAAAAGTTTTTAAGCACATTCTGAAACAAATGTAAGAAACTGTTAAAGCTGGAGTGTGTAACTTTCATTAAAAAAAAATGTTTTTTATGTATTTGTTACAATTATCACTATGTTCTGACAGCATAACATGAGACAGATACTCTGTGAAAAGATTGACCTCCTCCCTTGCTGCTATTGCCTGAAGAAATGCACCGCTCCCGGTCAGAAATAACCAATCAGTGCCAGGCTGTCAATCAACGTAGCTCCATCTGCTAATGACCGTCATCGGTGACCTTGCTAACTAACCTGAGCATTCACAACAAACTATGACAACAGGGAGAAACAGTAGGAAGCAGAGAGCAAGGGGGATGGTGTGAGTTGCGTGAACACGAGCATGATTGACAGTGTTTAGACCCTCCTCCTGGCTCTGATTGGTTGTTTCTGAGTGAACTGTGTATTTCTGTAGTTAGCACTTGGAGAACTGGGAGAAGGCAGTTTCATACTATACTGTTACAACATAGAGACATTTTTAACAAACATAAAAAGTTGATAAAAGTAACATACCCCAGTTTAGAGGATATTCAGACTTTTTTAGGCCATTTAATTTTTTTGCAATATACTCTAAGGACACATTTAAACTCAGCTTTTAATTTTGTAGTGGATGATAAATCACCACCTGGAGTTTTGATAAGCTTAGCCAGAAGGTACTTAAACAATCAGAGGTACCACATGAGGTCACTGAATAAAATGCCTGCTGACACCATCAATCAGTAGCTAAACTGCACTACTGGGAACAAATTTTGTTAAATGTTAATTTCAAAGATCAGAGCAAACATTGTAAGGAAAGAAATGCGTCACACAGTCAGTGTGTTGACACCGGTGTTAATGGCTGCTAACTAGGTTTTGGAAACCCAGAGGCTTTATTGTGCCCCATTAGTGTCAAGTATCACAGAAGAAAAAAGGGTTTTTATAGATGTGTTAAAAATGTATGAGTGGAGTAATATGAGCGGCAGCTGAGAGCTGCTGCTGTGATCAGCTTCATAATGTTCTAATCTAAATATGTAGATTTCCCTACAGATAACTTCCACAGATAGAGCTTAGCTTTATGACAGAAAGAAGGGGTTAACAGCGTATTTTTCATAGCTGTTTATGTTAATTATTTTGCAGGATCATGTCATCGGGGCAACTATATGTTCCACCCCCTGGTGGAGCATCAGTGCTCCAGGTCCTCAGACAGTCAGGCTCCTTACAACCCAGCCATCAGCCGTTCAGCTTCCTGGAGTTCCTCACTTGGCGACGGTCCCTCCTCTGGAGATTCGGAGACAGAAACAGAGCAGCAGTCCAGTGAGTTTGCCAGCAGTTTTTCCTTCTCAGTAACCAGTCCTGGCACTCTTTATGGGCACACGTCCACCTACTTATCTGTTTTCCACACACTATTGATCAGGGTTACAGGGCAGTCAGGGGTGAGAGGCAGAGGACACTCAGGGCAGGTCAAGAGTCCAACCCAAGACCAATACACACACATAGGCCAGACACCATGCACAGGCAATTTAGTAGGTCTTACATAAATCCAGTGTATTAATGGTTATTGAACCCTTTTGGAAATAATATGTTTATGTGGTTCAAATTAACAGACAACAGGTAAACATAACACTGAGAGCATTAATAAAGACTCTGATGACTGAAGGACACATCACGTGTTCTGTGCTGGGAGTGAAATGATGAAGCCAAATAATGAATCGGTTTGACATCTTATAACATTTGATTTTGTTTAGTTTTCTTTGTATAATGCAAATAACAAACATGATTAAGCAATCTGTAGTTTTTTTAATGATATGACAGCTCTGTGGCATCACTGAGTGCTGAAATTTAGAGACATGCACAGTGTCTTACAATTAACACTCCTTAAACTTTTCCATATTTTATTACGTTACAACCTTAATTTCAATGTAGTTTATGGGATTTTATGTGATAGACCAACACAAAGTTGTGCATGCTTATGAAAAAGAAGAAAATGGTAAATTGTTTTCATGTTTTAATTTTAGAAAAAAAAAAAAAGCAACAACCTGAAAAGTGTGGCATGCATTTTTTTATTCAGGTCAAATTACTCCTACTTGCAGATCACCTACTTACTAAACTTGCTAAATAGAGTTCAAATTAGTGCAATTTAAGAAATACAGGTCTCAGAAGATTGTTAGTAGCAAGCAGCATCTTAAAAATTTAAGAAACTCATCAGACATTTGAGACAAGGAAAGAATATGTAACCTGACACAACATGGCTGCCTACCTAAAGACAAAACCCAGGCAAGGAAAGCATTAGTCAGTGAAGCAGCCAAGCAGTCCACGGTAAATCTGGAGGAGCTACAGAGATGCACAGCTCAGGTGGGGAAAGCTGTCGATGACAACCATTAGTCATGTTTTCATATCTTTATAGAGGACTATTGATAAGAAAAACACTGTTAAAAGAAAGCTATAGGAAGTCATTTTTGAAGTTTTCTAGAAGTAATGCATATGGAAAAAAGGTGTTTTGGTCATAGACAAAATGCTTTTAAAATGCCAACATTTCTGAACACACCATCCTCATGGTGAAACCTGTGTGGTGGCAGCACCATCCTATGGGACTGCTTTGGTCCTTCAAGGGAAGGTAGGACAGAGTTCATGAGAGAATGGATGGAGCTAAATGCAGGTCTGTCCTGACAAAAAAAAAAACTAATTCAATCTAATAAGTTTGAGCTATTTCTTTTGTATTTTACAGCATAAATATGCAAAACTGTTAGATACTCCAAAAGACAGATATAGCTGCAGCAAATGTGATACACTTTTCAGATTTTTATCAGCACAAAACATGAAAATCATGTGTCTTTCCCTTCACAGTTATGCACTACTCTATATTGGCCTGTCATAAAAAAAAAAAAATCAAAAACATATAAAGCAATTTTCAAGGCACTGTACATTAACGTTAATGTAGTTCAGCTGTTCCCTTTATCCAGCAGCTTGGTTAGCCATTTTCTTCCACAGGGTGGCAGTATTTTATTTCTTTAAAACCTCCTTGTCTTTGCAGTGCACCCATCTGACCTACATCCCCCAACTAAAAGCCATGAAGGGAAATGGTGCCATTTAAACAGTACTAGCCCTGCTGTGGAAACGCTGATGATTTATTTATTGAGCACCCCAGTGGAGCTCCCAAACGCATTTAGCTGGTTGTTTGACTGATATTTGACGGTGGGTTGCATGCACAGCCCTTATACCAGCCCCCTATAAACATCAGAACTGTGGGAGATGTAGCATGCTGGGCTGCAAGAAAGCAGATGGCATTTGGATCCATGACAGATGCCAGACTTACTCCTGTGAATCCCCCCACAGAAAGACATTGAGAAACAAAAGTTATTCCACAGATTGAACTGTAAACAGTCACTGTGGCAAAGACTGGATGATTATACAGAAACAATGTGAAGAGTGTAACCCTTATGGGCCTCAGATCAGGAGCTGCAACTTCCTCTGCAACCTCGTGGCTTGGTAGATTGGATGTGATGGGCTGAATTATTTCTCCTATATTGTCTGTTGGTTGATAAATAAACGGAATGCAGCCAACCTCATACTCTTCAGTGTCCAGCATAAAAGATGTAAAGTGTCAAAAGGGGTAGTAAATTGTTAAATTAATGACATATGCTACCCTGACAAATAAATAAATAACACCACCAAATGAACCAGTGAATTTAAACCAGGCCTGTGAAATACAATCAGAAAGCTGAGCAGTAAATCACTACAACTCAATCAAATAAACGATGCTCAGTGTGTTTGCTCTGCGTTTAACTGGCTCATAACAAGACTGACAATTAGCAGCCATGCAGGTTTTAATGTGGGATAATGAAACTTTATTTCAACCATATAAACCAAAAGCTGTTGTGCTCAGCATCTGTTTTCAGGACTCATACACTATTTATCGTCAAACAAGGGAACCCCTGCCTCTGCAGCAGTGTGCAGCGGGTGTCAGCAGCTGAGCTGTGTGAATCCTGCAGCTGAAGCAGTGATTTTTATTATTGATTGCTCTGAGTTTTCCGTACAACCCTACAAAAAGTCCACTATTTGACTTCTTCTTCTTTTATTTAATTTTTGTGATCACTAGATGTGTCACCATTGTCCTAAAAATTGCACAAATTGGGAATATGAAAATAAATTTGAAAAAACTCATGTTTTTTTAATTTTTTTTTTTTTTTTTGCGTTTTGGTGGGTCTTTTAGCTGTATCAAAATTAATGTATTTTTGCAAAACTGCAATAGCACTTTTTCTGCATCTCACAAGTCATGTGATCAACAACCAGATGTTACTACTGGCGGAAAAGACGAAGAAAATGACAGGAAGTGGTGGGAGGATGATGGCTTGACTTATTTTTTTACTTACTTATTACATATTGCATATGAGATTTTAATGATATAGTTCTAATTTTATAGAAAACCACAATTGCAAAATTGTGTTTTTACAACATTGGCAGAATGCCAACTAAGTTTTGTACACATTTGTAATGGAAATGCAGCTACTGTGGCTGCAGGTTATGAAGAACTTTTTCAGATTAAAGCTGTTATATTATTCTGTAATCAATCAAACTTGCTGTAGATGTAGTTTGTCACTTATAAAGCAATGTGTCATGGTCGGTTTTCTTTATTTGTTAGCAGTTTTGTAAATTATCATACATTAAGATACAATCTACCCTCCCAAAATAAAGCTTCTTTTGAACTCAACTGATCAGGGTTTGTTTGAGTTCATCCATTTGTCTTTTCTCCTGGTTTAAATCCTTCTTAGTTAAATTCATCCATTACTGGTTTTTACTAATGTTCTGCATGGCTGCAGTAAAATGTTTGGAACTGTATTTGCAAACACTGCATGGATTTCAGGAAAATCTGTTAGCAATAAACACATGGACGCAGTTTGGTTAGGGGTACCAGACTAAAATAGTCTGATAAGCTCCTTGATTATCATTTCCATCCAAGTCATAACATAAACCGTATGATTTGCTTGATGCATTCCAATAGGATGTTTTTTTTTTTCCAAGTTCCAACAATGTTTCCTGCTGAAAATAATCACCAGGAAGACAGATTTGTAATAATAAGTCCAGTCCTACCAGATTTTCTCTCTCCTTTAGTGGTATAGACCTGGAGCTCAGCCTATAATACGGGTTCACAACCTGCTGCTCTGAAGCTACCTGTGGATCTGCAGGCCAGCTAGACCTGAACTCTGTTTTTATATATAAAGGTGCTTTCTTGCAATATTTCTAGAGTTTCACAACCCACTCACGAAAATAGCACGTGAAATCATAAATTTTTGCTTTGCCGTGTTTTGTGTTTTGCTTCCTCATGTTTTATAAGTAAAGTTCTAATCAACAAAATGTTTTATTTTTTTCTCTACAAGCTCATTGTTGTTGTTCAAAACCACTAAACCTCCAGCTAAACCCATTTTATATGGTGGATGTTTATCTTTTAGGAGTCAGGTTTTATAGCAGTACACAAAATTTATTTAGCAGGAGCAATTGCAAGAGCATCTCTTTGGATTGTAAAGGTTTCTGCCTACAAGATCAACATAAATCCAGTCTCTGCACTGGGGAGAAATAAGAAAATAATCCCCTCACTTGGCAGCCACAAAAAGAGTTGTTTGGGTGATCTAAAGTAACATAAATTCAAACTGCATCCAGTGTCTCTGAACAAGCTTGTAAAAGTTTAAGGTGATTCAAGTGGAGAAAACGGCGTTTGCTGATTTAAGATTTGCATCAATTCAAACCCGAGCAACAATCGTTACTGTCATCGTAATGCTATCCAACATCACAGTGCAACATGACATAAATCACAGCGTTAGGTTAGTCACTGGAGTCAGACTCTGCCTACAACATGCTTCAGAATATGTGTCAAAATCTGACAGAAACTGTTTGGCGGCCATACTTTTTTGTCATCATCAGCTCAATTAATGTGCCATCTTGTGAAATTATCAACTCAAATTCACTTCTATGCTTTGCTTCATGAAGAGTGTCTGGACCTTTGGCTATTGAAAAACGATTGTTGCAGGAGGCATGGACTCTTTTGAAGTTTTAAAATTTACTCAATCAGTAAAGTTTGGCCGTAAGGTTTATGAGGCACCAGTTTGATGCCACGAAGCTTATCAGAAATTGCTTGCGCTGTAATCAACTACCCTCCATTGCAAATGGGAAAATGCAGACCTGAAGGAGATGGCTGTTCATTTTTATTCAATGTTTGGAAGAGAGGCCAATACCAACTGGCTTCATTCACTTCCTCTGTTGCCATTGCTAAGGCTACAGGCAGACAAGGCTATTAGTGAAGACTATTAAATTTATTTGTGTAGTAAATTTGAGCAACAAGTCAGTTGATAGTGCTTTACATCATAAAAACATAGAATCTTCAAATAAACATCATACAGTCACCAATTATGAAACCAATAACTACATTTGTAAAAGTACAGAAAACGTCATCAGCTACTTTTAGCTGATTTGCCCGAAATTGTAAATTCAACCAGAGAAATTGAGCCCAATGAGAGAAATCCGCGACGGCGTTTTTATTGTCAGTTTTTATCTTTTTAGTGAAAATATAAACTAGTGGACGATCACAATGTGCGCAGGGAAATCTAAGGAAACATGAAGTCTTCTATGACTTCTTTTTACATCTTTCTACGGCAATTATTAGAAACGCAGCAGATGCTTAAAAAGAAGTAGACCAAATTATTATTATTATTATTATTATTATTATTATTATTATTATTATTATTATTATTATTATTATTAATGTAACCCTGTATATGTCTGACATCGAGTAGGACACAGACGTTGATTGACGAGTCAATCAATGAACACATCCTTGTTTTTTATGCGTAAAACGCGCTGCCCCGGTAATTTCCCGCAGCTCAGCGTCTGGAGTCAGTAAATCAGGACGCAAGAGGACGCGTCCATCTCAGGACCTCCCCTGCCGGCCGTCGCCATGACAACAGCCGTGAATGGTGGCGGTCGGAGGAGAGGAGGAGAAGGTGGGCAGGGAGGGAGGAGGGAGCAGCAGCGTGCGGAGATGAGACAGGTGTTGCTGGTGTTTGCGCATCGTTCGTGAGACCGTTTCAGCAGGATGGGAGACGAGCTGACACCTCCACGAGTTCCCTCCGCAGTTTCCCATGCGTTCTGCAGTTTAGCTCTTCCAAACGGGGAATTTGATTAAATACGCTGGAGACCAACCGAGAGCCGCCATGGTGCACCACTCGGGCTCAATCCAGTCCTTCAAACAGCAGAAAGGTTGGTCGCTTCTGTCATGGTTTATTTTTTTATTTTTTTTGGGGGGGGGATATGTAGTTCTTCTGTTTCAAACTGGGGGTTGACTTTTCTCTCCGTGATGAACAGTTTTCAAGCTGATGGTGTCTGTACTTGGTGAGAGTGTGACGCAGAGTTGGACGCTTCGCAAGGTCCTTCTCCTGGGATGAAGCCTGTTTCTGTGCGCTCTGAATTATCCGCCTGTTAATGTTACATTGATCAGATATTAATGAAGTCAATATTATTAGAATTAAAGTGATCTTTGTGCCACTTTCTACGTAATACATTTGCTGAGAATATGTTATATGATAGAAAATCTCCCGGTCTATATGATGCACTTTTGTAAGTAACGCCAAAGATTTAGAAATATTTAATTAAGTGCAGAGTTTGAGCATTGGTGAGTTTTGTTTCAACCCTCTGAGATGCATTAGTTTGTGTTGAATATAAAGAAGCTTTCTTTGCACCCTGCAAAGGCAAAGCAAACAATTTCAGTTCTGACAGAAATTTTACTTTTTATATTATAGACTCATTGTTTCATTTTGCCCAGCCAAAAGAAACATACATTTTTGCTCAGCTCCTTTTTTTTTTACAAAAAAAAAGAAGAAAAAAAAAAAGGGCAGCACAACCAACCAGACTAAAACAAGCCAAATTTTCCTTGACCAGCTCAAATTGGAGATGTAAAACACTGAATAGCTACGATTTGGAGCAAAAAAAATTCAGCAAAAAACTTGAAAAATGTGAATTTCCTTCTTGAATGCTGTGGAAATGCTTTAAGCTGAAAGAATGGGGATAAATTATCTGAGAGATCTGAAGTGAAGTAAAAATCCTGAGAACTTCATCAACCCTGAGACACTTGGTTCTTCAAGTGTTGCAGGAACACAGACATAGTGTGAGAAATGTGGACACATTGCAATAACCTCTTGGAAAATCTCTTTTTAGATGACTCTCTATTAAAAATACTTTATTCTCAAATTCTTTATTGTATTTGTAAAAGAAAGACAGTAGGAAGCATCTGTTTGCAACAAATATGTAATATAGTTGCAGAATTGATAATGTACTCAGCTTAAAGGAGTAGAAAAGCAGTATTTGATTAAAAACCATATGCAAGTTAAATTGTAATTTTATTTAAAAAAAGGCAGTAATAAATATTCTGAATATCAAAACATATTTTAAAGACTATAAAGGTTATAAATAGCAGAAGGAATTGTTGAAAGAGAACAATTAAAAGTCTGTAAAATGCACAAAGTAAGTCTCAAGAGTGTGAATGCTTTTTAGAGTAGCATAACATTGGCATTGCTTTGTCTTCTGTTAAAATCAAAACTATCACCTCGGTCTCTTTAATGCGTTATAGTTCACTGAAAACAGCAGGAGAATTAGTCAAAACCAGAAGGTGAAGGACAACTGAAAATCAATATCAGCCAGGAAAAATGAAGATATTATTGTATTTAAAAATCTTAACATGACAAAACATGTTAAATTTTTCTTCATGTCAAGATTCAGTGTAAACCTGATCCAGTCTGTAAGTAAAAACCCACCCGAACCGTCTCCATCGCAGCTCCATTACATGTAGGGCCAGTATTGATTTTTAAACCAGAAATACAATTCCTCGGCGAGAATTAGTTCAACTTGAGTCCTTTCTGTTCCTGGCTGTCTAAAATTAGAGGATAGTTGAGAAAAGGTCTGTGTTTTTAATGATGACTCAAGCTGATAAACAGGGAGTGTTTATGCATGCGGTCGAGGTGTTCGAAAGACTTCTGGCTTCCCATGAGAAGAAGCTGATCTGCTCGTGACTGAGCCTGCTGAGGGTGTTAGCTCTTCTCCTTTTGCTCACTTTTCTCACTGCTTTCTTATTTTTAATCAAACTGTTGGTGACCCATATGCGCACAGAACCACAGAAGAAGTGATTTAAATTGGTTTGAATCAACAATCTGATGCTTCTCCTTATTCATATTTTAAATGTACTTTTATCCAGCACTATTTTTTCTGTCTTGTTGACGTTCCAGAGTATAACCCAACTTATTAATTTTATAGCTCAGACTAAGTCCCTTCCTGTCTTCAGTCCAGCCCACAGGAAACATGTTGCAGCAGATGAGATCAGATTAAAGTGAAAGTCTTACAACAGGGCAGGAGGGATGCTCAATAATTTCATAATTGCTGAGTGCCCTGTTAAAGGGAAAGAGAAAGGAATGAACTTTTGGCAGCAAAAATCCTCTTAAAGCGAAATTCTAAGTTGATTCTGCACTTTCTTAAAGTCAATCAGGGACAATGTATGAAAAGGGGCCATATCTGAAAATGTGTTGATGTGAAAAACTTTCAGAAATTAAAAAAAAAAATCCTTAAATTGATCAGTATAAATCAAGAGGCAAGTCTTTAAAAATGCAATCACTGAGCTACAGGTCTCTGTAAACTCAAATATGTCAATTTATTGTGTTATTTTTCATTTCAAACCTAGATGTTGATACTAATGCTAAATGCCAGGCTTGCATTAGTAGGAATAATAGGGATTAAAGCCATAACACTTGTTTTAAAGTTGGAATTGTGGAGCACTTAGTATCTTACCATCACATGTTAGCAGTCAGTTCAATCACACTTTGAGAAATCAGGGAAAAGTTCTCAGTAGAAATGCAGTGAGAAATCAGCTGGTGACTTGATTCAGAAGATTTCCAAACGTTCCAAACTTTCATATCTTTAAAACTGTGAATAGACAATATTGAAGTGCTAGCAGGCAGCACAAACAACACTACTCAGTGTGGGAGTTGTTACTGTGGGAAGAAGACTGAGCATTAGCTATTTTCAGTGTGAGGAAGGATTTTCAAGAAACCATTTAAAAAGACAAAATTATTTGTATAGTACAAATAATTATTCTATTCAAAGTGTTCAACAGGGAAACAAAACAGAGCTAGAGTCAGTAATCTACTGCAATTTGCTTTGGAGAAGTTTCATTGATGCAGCAGGGTTGCCATAGCTTATCTTTTATGGGTTGTTCTGGAATATGCTGAGTTATAAAATGTTGTTTTTGTTAACAGATGGATCTAGATACTCTGGATAATACAAAGACTGTTGTTCATTAATCATGCCAAAGGTAGTTAAAAATGTGAAGTATAATAATTATGTCTTTGTTTGGGAATAAAACTAAAACCAAATTTTAGCATCTGGTCTCTGGGACACAAGGAGTGATTTTGTCTGCTACTCATATAAACTAATGCAGTCTACTAAGAGGAGGAAGGCTAGAAATAAATACTTTGAAAGATGCTAATTATAGTTCTTAAAGAAGAATCTGAATTAGATCAAATCAGACAGAGCTTTTGAAAACATTTCTATTCGATTTAGGTCTAGACCCTTCACCACAGGATCTAAACTGACTATAGAAAAGGATTGCAAATAATTGCTCATGGCTTTCTGTATGTCTCTGTTAATTGTCTGCATCCTCACAGGGTAATACAGTACTGCCATCCCCATGAGCTACTAAATAGATGGTTGGGATTCCTGTGTTCAATGCTGTTTGTTAGAGACTTTGTTTCACGTGATAGAAGGCTGCTGTATGTTTTTAAGTCAGAAGTTGTTTTACCTGTGCTATTTTTGCAGTGCTGCAATGATAACTGTCCTTTTCAAGCCTCCATTTGATCGTTGATTACTCAGCTTGACCAGGCAGCTGGAGGAAGACTTTTTCTTGATTGCCGGTTTCATCCCCGTCATAAAAGATGGGTTGCTATACAGCACAGTTTGTTGCTACAGAAAGTTTTCTTTGCTTTTTCATCTGATGGACTGACTCACAGAGACTGAAAAATCTATCTGCAGTGATAATTTATTATATTCAACCTAAGGTTTGTTCATTCTTCCACACAGATTTTGCTGCTCTTAAAAGAGATCAAACGTTATAGTTTTTTGAAAATTTGATTTGTTCTTTTGTTAAACTTATTATACTGACATTGTCCTTGTGCAATTTTGCACAGTAAATGTTTGTTTGTGTGTGTATAAACTTTGCATAGTCCAGTTCAGACCACCTGGCCTCTTATGCAATCAGGCAGTTGGTTTTATGGACACCAACGTTACGTTCATGATGTTATTCATATTAGCCAGTCACCAGTTTGAACTGTATAAAAAGGGAAATATAATGAGGAATACGATGTTCATCCAAAAACAAAAGTATTAGAAAAGAACAAACAAAGGAGCTTTTTTTTCCCAGTGTGTGTGCAGCTACCAGCTGATAACAATCACAGACTCTCAAAAAGTCTGTGATTGTTTTGTTGCTAGGATATAAGAAAACTCAAACTCAGTAAAGATATTTTTCTACTTGGTTGCATCGCTGGACCAAAACAATCCCTTTTGAACTTGACGTCATTTACGAAGAGCTCAGAATGTATACAGACACCAGAAGGGTTTTGTTAACCATCTGTGGCCATGAGGGGCGATGGGAGGTGGCATTGTGGCAAAAGAGGGAGGGACTTGCAGATGGGAAAGGAAAATGAAGATGTTTAATCTCCTCAAATGATGCAACCCAGTGGTTGTGCCAGGATTGCATAATATGATCCTAAGTCATGGGTAAAACGTGCCATCTGCTCTGAGGTGTGTTTACGGCCAGGCTGTCTGGTGACAGTGAGCCAAGAACAGCGCTGCGTTTGGGATTATGGGCTATTTTTAACTTTATGAAGTCACTCTGCTGTTGATTGAAGTACCTAATTGTAGCTACGGTGACTGAATAAGGCAGTTTAAAAAATTTTTGCTTTTCATGGTATGAAGTTTTGTTGCTCTCATTAAATGATTTATGCTAAAGTTGCAAGTCAAACTCACACAAATCTGGTTTCTCATCTAATCATTCGATTCAGTGCAGCAATAAATACAGGTTTATAACTTGCAGCTAATGAAAATAAAAAAGCTGAATATTAAGTAGGACCAAATATCAATCACAAAATTATTGGCATACTAAAAAGTAGATGTACTATAAATGACATCTAGTTAGTACTTGATAGGGGCTCCTTTTTCACAAAACACAACACCCATGCTGTGTCTGGCTCCAGCTGTAGTCCACATCCTGGGAATCTCCTCCAAGTTGTTAAATGATTTACAATACTCCCAAGCCTACTGATATCAATTTGACTCCTGCACCTATTTTCCTTCCACTCAACTTTCTATTCATATGGTTTGGCATCTTCGTTAGCAATTACCGTTTGTCGTTTAACCTCCTTATAGTTGATGCGAGGGACTGACTGCTGGAAAATTGTAAATTCTGTTCTCTTTCTTACGAATATGTAGGATGTGTAGAAACATTTCTGTGAAGCTGAAATAAAAAAAGATCAGATTTTGAAATAAAAACTTCAGTTTATTTCGCTTAGCTAAAAAATAATCCAAACATAAGACAGTTTGTGAAAGTAGGTGCTGCAGGTGGTTTTCTCAGGATTTATTTTCAAATTGCCTTGAGCAACTTAAATGTTGTGAATGATCAAATACTTTGAAAACGTTTATTCTGTTGTTTGTAGACTCTCTCTGTGGGTCAGCTCAGGTCACTCTGGGTTTGTTTTTCTTGGTTATAAATGGAAAATCTAATAATCCTTCCTCCTCCACAGAAAATCCGACTTTAGGTGAATTATAAGCCAACCCGCGGTCATTATTTCTGCAGCCAAAATGTTTTGGAGGCCTTTTCCACAAATGATTTCTTTTTCCAATCATTTGTTTGTATTACTAACACCAGATTGCTTATTAGATTGGACAAGATGAGCACAATTAAGACAGGATTTTAAATAACTAATCTTTCCATTTTTCCACGAGCATCAATGATCCGGTTCAACTTGAGAACTAATTGTGTAGGAAAAAGCAGCAGTTGAATATTCAGCGGATGATAAATGCCGCTCTTAGCACTTGATGTGAACCGAGCTCTTTGGTCTTTGATGTGCTGCCAGGTGGAGGATAAAAAACCCTCCAACTGCTCGCACAATGCGTCTGCAGGCGAGGCAGCTGGCTTAATAATGGAACTGGAAGGGAGCAGAGCAGAATGACAGTCAAGATTTCCATCACTCTGCAACTGTAAATCAGAATTGTCTGGCTTAAAGCTGAAGCTTTTTGTTAATGAGTATGACAAAGCATCTTTGGCATGGAAAAATGCTGATTCTTTGTAACCAGGAGCAATGGGGATGGGTTAAAATCAAAGTTCTTCTCAAAACGGCACATCTGTCCCAAGCAACAAAATCAATTAAATCTCTTTCTTTGTCTTCTCTGATGCACAGTTTGAACTCTAGCAAGTCATTATCATCATCGTCAACTTTATTTACAGAGCGCTTTAACATCAGGCATTTCTGAAGCAAAATATAAAGATAAAGTGTCAAAGCTAATAATAATAATGAAACAAAATCTCAGTTCAAAACACAATAAAAACCACTGAGGGTTAAATAAAGTCTAATTTTTTTTAAGACCAATGACTAAAAATACGTTTCAAATGGGTTTTAAAAATCTTTCAGACACGTCAAGATGTCTACATGAATTAAGCTGCTGCCATGCAGCTGGCTGATTGGCTATTGAACAGGTTTACCTGATAAAAGGCCTTTTTATTGCCTACCGATCTGCGTATCGGTGTATGAATGTGTGAGCGAATGGGTGAATGACTCTAGTGTAAAGCGCTTTGAGTGGTCAAAAAAATGTTCGGATAAAGCGCTATATAAGTTCAGTCCATTTACCATTCAGTCCATTTATATGCATACAGAGTTGAGTGTTTAGCACCTCTCTGTTCAGGTCAAGTGGTAGAGTTTGGAGGCTGTGAATACAATGAACTGGGTCAGCTGTGAACAAAATATCTCCTGATAGATCTGTGCAAAACCCTGTCGCTTCTAAGAAATCAGAAGCTAAACTTTTAAAGTGTCCAGATTTCTTTAAAAAGGGAGAAACTTGGATAAATTGCGCTATATATATTTAATTTCCATTTGAGGTTACTAAAATATCTTTGAATTGAATTGAAAAGTATAAAATTTGCTTTTACCTTTTTTTCAGGTCTTGATAAGTTTGGAATAAAGACAAGAACATATCTGGAAGCTGATACTTTTACAGTTATGTTGGGTTTCTTAGGAGCAAATAAGAAGAAATTAGAATCACATTGGAACTGAAAGTATCTGCTCTTTTTGGGAGGAACAGTTTATTTTACTTCTTGTAAACAAGAAACCATTCAAAAATGATGTCTAGATGAGGTCAGAAATAGATATATATTTTCTTTTTAGTTTAAAGCTGTGTCTCTTGAAGTCCTGCAAGCTGACCAAAGATGAATAATTGAAGGTTTTGGGTGAGAAAACATACAAGGCATGATGGGAAACAACCCTGTGACCTGAATTTGTTATGTGCGACTTCTTTGCCTAAGTTCTTACACTGGTTGAGATTTTTGAGGCATTTTAGGATTGTTTTCCCGATTCTGGCGGTATTTTAAAAGCTTTTAAATAAAATGACAGTCTTCTGTATATTAAATAAATGTGTGTTCTTCCACCAGGTTGGCACCAGACAGATAAGAACAAAAGAATCATCAGGGATACACCAAAAGCATCAGATTGAAGCAGAAATGCTCAAGAGAAGCCAAATAAACACACTCTGTTGCTATTTTTACATGTGTCATTACAGCTAAATCAAGCCAGGAGTTTCACATATGCTAGTGAAAGTATGAGAAATGCAACATAATTTACAAAGCATGTAAGAAACAACATAATCTATTTTATCTTATTATCACAGGAGAATAACTGGGAAATCAATCACAACTTTCCCTGAAGCTCATCCAACTCCTCGTATCAGGAGGTTTTATGAACTCCAGGCAGCCTATTGCTGCTGCAACATTATTTCATAATAAGACACTTATGTAGATGTATCAAAAACAAACTTTTACTTTGGTCTAATTATAAAGACATGCAGCACATTTTGTGTGTCATCCCAACATATGTGTATGAGTTGCATATGACGTGCAGGTATTTTGTAAAGTACTTTTATGTTGTCAGGAAAGAGTAAGTTACTTTTGCTGTGACAATTCTGGCTCATTCTATTTTGTTACTAAATATTTATTAACTACCTAAAATGTCGTAGCTCTATGTACAACTAGTAAGTGTCTCCAAGTGGTAAAATAAATATTTGCAGAATAAATCAAGCATTCAGCATGCTGAGGTGACCAAATAAAACCTTTTAGAATTTAAAATCTGTCTAAACAACATCTACATTGTCATATATGCGTACACTAAAATTTGGATTATATATAAGAGAGTGCTTTTGTTAGATTTCCAAATTGAGTTTTGGACAATTCTAAACCTAGACATTGTTTTATTCTCATTGTTGTACATGTGACAGATTTAACTGATGGAAATATTTGCTCTGTTTCTTTTGTGGGTCAGAGAAATCCCATGAACCCTGCAGCATCTGCAGATATGCAACACATTTAGAATTTGTCTTGTGTTAATGTAAGGAATGTTATGAATTTTTTTTACCCTCATGTCCGACACTTTAAACAGTCATTGAATCCCATACGAAGTCCTGCTTGTAGATGCAGGCCACGCTCACACAGACGATTACTATGCCCTGCATTAAATTGTTTTAGTCACAGCACTGACAGATTAAATACAGGACTAATGAACCCTTTAATGCACCGTTCTCAGAAGGTTGCTGCTCTGGTAGAAGAGTTCAGGGAGCCCACATGAAGAAATGAGGCTACGGAGACAGAGCTCTGATTATCAGATGGTTATTATCATATAACAGCCACTGACCCTGTGAGCTGCAACAAGACCAACACCATCCTGTTTCCACTGGGACCAACAAACTGCATCGCAGTCCTGTTAGCTCGCTCCATCCTCATGTGTCATCGCAGACATGTCGAGCTTTGCCTATGTCAGCTGGGATTATCTGAACCGTTAAAGGTGTGTGTTTTATGACACGTATGTAGCTCCCACTTAAGAGCATAGTGGAGATAAGTTAGACTTCCAGAAACAAATCTTTTAGAAAGTAATCCACAGAGAGTTACAGCTGAGTTTACTGCTCTCAGTTGTTTACTGCTTTGTGAGATAGTGACACAGTTTTCTGTTGTGTTTTCTGTCTTGTTTGCGACGGAGAGTTGCAAACACGACCCTGAAGTTTTCACTTTCTATAATGTCACTGCTTATGCTCCGTAATTAGTATGTTGCTTTTTTAAATAGTTACTTAAGAGGCCTCTGCTCAGTATTGACTCGAAAATATTGGACCTAATTAAATTTCCTGAAATAATGCAACTGAATGTACTTAACGCCCAAATGTTTTTAATGCAGTCAGCACTGGGGACGTTCTTTGATTGGCTGCTTTTCTGAGCTATTTAATTATCTATTTAAACTTCTGTTCCCAAACATACACAACAAACTCAACTATATCTCATAAATCTTAAAAAAAATGGTGAAAACATAGTTAGCTGCACCGGCCATACTTTATGCTGTGCATCAGTGTTTTGACATGGTCTCTTTTCGCCTGACCCACTTTCTATGTGTTACTTTATATTCTTCAAAACGCTAATCCTCAGTTCAGGTAATTGCATTACAGTACTGCATAGTTGTAGCAGTTCTGCTGCAGCTGCCGGATGACAGTTGTGTTTACTGCAGTGGCGTTTCATTTTGTACACTGTGTGAATGCACTAGAAAATTACAGCTGCCCTTTATGTAGCTATGTGAAAATAAAGTTTAGCTTTAGAATTAGTTTGAGTCAACATTTTTAGGTAACACTTTATTTGAAGTTGTGTGTAAGACTGACATAATACTGTCATAAATATGACATAAAACCTGTTATGAGCGTGAAGGAGTCTTTATAAATTGTTATGAATGTTGTCATTTGGTAAATAATGGCACTTTTAATGCAAAGGTGACCCTTTTAATGGACTTTTAATGCAAATTTTAGTACAACTTTGCATTAAGTGTCATTATTTACCGAGTGACCTTTCATGACAACAGTCATAACCATTCATGAAGACTCCTTTATGTTTTTAACAGGTGTTATGTCATGTTTTTAACAGTGTCACACCAGTCTTTTGCACACCCCTTCAAATAAAGTGTCATCATTTACCGACTGTTTCAATCGTGGCTTATTACAGAAAACTTATGAATATTATAAATGTAGAAAGTGAGAGTTTTCACTTTGATAATCTACGTTTTAAAGAAAACTTTCATATTTTGTTTGACTTCTAAAAATTTGTCATGCACAAAGGCGGTTTAGTCCTTTTGTACTTGCCAAACAATTTTACAAAAATAGAGTAATCCTTACTGGTGGAATATTTCATTATTTTCCTATAAGGTAGCAAACCAGCTCAACTCTCACTAAGTAGGGCTCAGAAATCAGTGACTGTGACGCTTTCCAGCTCTCTCCAGAACATCGTCTCATTGTCTCTTACTCAGCTCACCATGCTCATGATAGAGGCTAAGATACTTCTTGAACTGGGTTGCGTCTAATTCTTGCATTGGATAGCATGTTTCAAGCAAAACTGGCATGATCTAATGGGAGCCAAAGATAATCAGTTATTATTTCTTTATTCCTGTTGTTTCTGTTATGCTAAATAAGATTTTTGAATTTCATTTACTCATCAGAATAAAAAATTTATACAAGTGGATTGTAGCTCTAAGCTTACATTAATGGTCCACCTATTTTCTTTTGACTTTATCAATGTGAGCTATATCTCACTGCTTTCATTAGTTTAATATCTGTGGGCTCGCAAAGGAAATAAATGGCAGAATCTCTGGGTTCGCCGGGCCTGCAGGCTCATCTTTAACCGGCTCCTTTTTCTTCCAGCAGTTTGGGGAAACCCCATGTAGACGACTGTCATGAAAATGAATTATTGTGCAGCTAGCAGCGCCGGCACCTCGGGGTATTAGGAGTAAATTATAAATGCATGTTTCAGTGGACTGTTTCTAAAAAGCTGCAGAGGGAATTGGGATGAAAATAAGTCACATTCCCTTTAGAAAAGGGAGGGGAGCTTCATTTTATGATTATATATTCTGAACTTCAGCACTGAAGCTGCAGCTTTACTTGAAGGTCAAGATCAATGAAACGGAAGATGCTTATCATAGTAATTAGCCTCTGGATTGTTCCAATATCTACTAGACCCAATATCATTCTTTTGCTCTCTCACTGCTAATAACTTGTAAAATAACCTTAAATTACATTAATAAAACAAGGACCGTGTAATTCAATAGCTTAAATATAAATTCATCTTATCCGACATGATCTGCAGTCCAACTATATGTGAAGGCATGATGAGTTGAAAGACCAAATAAATGTATTTTTAAATTGCCTTGAGGCCATATTTTCTACTTTTCTCAATATGCAAAGATGTCCTATCAAATAATACCATCTCTGTCAAAAGTTAAACTGATGTAGGACCCAAAAGCAGGGAGGAGGGAAGCAGATTTAGGTAAAGAGTGTAGTTTGAACATGGTGCAGAACTCAAAAACAGAACCCAAACCTTCTAGATTATGACTTAAAAGGCAAAATTAGCATGTAAGATCTGGTTTAATGTATCTGATGCTAGATTTCATCATGTTTCAATGCCATGAATTAGTAAGTATGTGTAGTGATGCATCTTTATGTTGCTTATCTGAAGGATGCGGCTTGATGGAGCGGATGTGCTGATGGTGTTAATGCATTGTTCTATGAAGGACAGACAATGCCACTGAGCCCATAAAACGGATGGACTGCTTGGTGTCTGAAGGGGTTTCATACTTTTCTTTTTCACTCACTTTCTTATATTTATTTTTTTACTGATTTGTTTATGCTTGTGTGGAAAACACGATAAGATGTAATTGTTATATTGGCAGTAAGCAACAAAACTGTCAAAATAAAATAAAACTAATTTTTTTATGGATTTATTCTAGCAGCTTCAGCAAGACCGAACAGAGAAACTGATTACTGCGGAGAGGCAGCGCGGTGTGTGGAGTTCTTACTTCAGTGGTTTTAATTCATTGCCAAAATGTGCACTCCTAAACACATTATCATAACTGCAAAGTGAATACATAAACATTAGTGGATGGTATGTTTCATCAAGTTGCTGAATTTGCACTTGCATTTGCAAAATTGGCAGCAACTGCTTGATTCAAGGAACAATCTAATTATAAAGTTTTACTTTTTCATAAAACTGTCTGACTGATATTAAACACTCAAACACTCAGCTTCAGCACTCAGCTGAGTGGATTAGAGGCTGAAGAGGTTTCAAGTGTTTTTCAAACATTTTTTTGACTGCAGATGTGTTCAGAATAATTGTTCAGATGTGTTCAGATGATTCATCTGATGGGCTTTGAATTAGTCAGCGTAGCGTTTTTTGTAATTAGTTTTTTCAGTATTTTATTAACCTTTACTACTTTACTGTGGGTGCAGTTTTTGGAATACCTAATAGATTTTTTCCAATTATAAACACGCTCATAAATTAGAAGACAAAGAGATGGAGACTTGAGAGAGAAAAATAAATATATTAAGACAAAAAAAGAAACCATTGTTGCAAAAATAATCTGGACATGTTTCAGTTAAGTAAAGAAAACTGATAAAAACATAAATGCAGGAATTTATGTTACATTTCATAACATAATAAAAAAAAAAACACAGAGAAAAGAACATTTCCGCCTGCATGCTTGAAACAGTTTACAGCACTGAAAATCATCAAGTGATCGCTGGACTGAACCCCATTGAAAACCTCCTGGTTTTTCCACCAAATACTGATTTCTGAGTTAAAACATTAGTATTGCTGTTTCTAAATGAATATGAACTTGTTTTCTTTGCATTATTTGAAGTCTGAAAGCGCTGCATCTTTTTCATTATTTTTGACTAGGGCTGTTGTAAACGAATATTTTAGTAATCGAGTAATCTATCGATTATTCTTACAATTAATCGAGTAATTGGTTTAAAAAAATAAAATAAAATATAGGTAAATGTGGCACAATACAGCTGTTACTATCAGATATCAATTATCAGTCCAATTTTTTCTATTTGAGCTTCTCTACTAGTTACTTTTTTGTAGTTTACAAAACTAACCTGTAGCAATAATAGCTCACTTTCTAAGTTAACCAGAAGAAAAGTTATACAAAAATCTGAAATTATATTGAATTTAATAATAAAGAGGCAGGCTCACAAATAAACTTATAAAAACTGTCTATAATCCAGCTTTTAGTTTATGTATTCATCTTCAGCCAGTTTAATAGATGAACTTTCACCTTGTCCCAGACCTGTTTGAGAATATGGGAAATGTCGTCTGGAGTGGGGGTCTTGGGGTCGTGGGGGGCAGGCAAAAGAACGGAGGTAAGATGGGGGTGGAGGGGAGGAAATAGACAGGGGACCAATGTAAGAACGGAGGATAAATACGGGATATTTACGGCACCTTCTTGCTCATCTATGAGGGGCCGTTTAGGACAAAATCTATGTTTTGTCTCTCATACACTACTAAAAACTCACACACACACAAAATATTAAAATTGTGCAAACACTCTACTAAAATGTCACATACCATTTTTTTCTCACATGCATACATAAAAGACTAAGTCTGCACATATAAACTAATAAAATATAGACTCACCTTTTGTATGCGTGAGAGTGATGTCACGGAAGAGGCGGGGCATAATTTGGAGATCAGATCGCGCATGCGTTGATACCACAGTGACGTCAGCTTCAAGTTGGATATAGGAGCTACAGCGTGTGAGTAGCGTTTAGCTCAAAGTCAATCCGATTTATGAACACTAATTTAGGCCAGCCGTTCTCTACCGCTCCTTCCTCAAGGGCTCTGATGTTCACTTAGGTCTGTAGCTCCGGCGTTAGCTAACTCCGGCGTTAGCTTACTCCGGCGTTAGCTAGCTAACTCCGGCATTAGCTTACTCCGGCGTTAGCTAGCTAACTCCGGCGTTAGCTTACTCCGGCGTTAGCTAGCTTACTCCGGCATTAGCTTACTCCGGCGTTAGCTTACTCCGGCGTTAGCTCCGCTTCCTCCTCAAGTGCTCGAGGTTCACATAGAGCCGGAGTAAGCGGCGTTTAGCTCAAGGCTGATCCAATTTATGAACGCTAATATCGGCCAGCCGTTCTCTACCACTCCCTCCTCAAGCGCTCGGAGGTTAATTTAGGGCTTATTCCGGTTCTAAGGCCGCTTACTCCGGCGTTATAGCCAGAGTAAGGTCGCTTACTCAGCCGGAGTAAGCCCTAAGTGAACCTCCGAGCGATTGAGGAGGGAGTGGTAGAGAACGGCTGGCCGAAATTAGCGTTCATATATCGGATTAGCCTTGAGCTAAACGCTGCTTACACCGTGGAGCTCCAGTATCCGACTTGAAGCTGACGTCACTGTGGTATCAACGCATGCGCGAGCTGATCTCCAAATTATGTCCCGCCTCTTCCGTGACAACTCTGACATACAAAAGGTGAGTCTATATTTTATTAGTTTATTTGTGCAATCTTAGTCTTTTATGTATGCATGTGAGAGAAAAATTGTATGCAGGTGTTATATTTTATTAGTGTGTATGCGCAGTTTTAGTATTTTGTGTGTGTGTGAGTTATCATCACTCAATAAAATCACATGGGACGAACTTGAAAATTGGACATTATGCCGCTGACACTTGTCAACAACTCGGAGGCGGAAGTGAGAGCTATGTGTTAAGGAAATAATGTTCCAGGCGGAACACGGTGCGCTAAATAATAATACATAAATTAACAAAGCTTGGAGGCAGGTACATTTTCCTCGAGGAATTTTAGTAATCGAGGTCCTCGAATCATTCGAGGAATCATTTCAGCCCTAATTTTGACCTTTTCTCATTTTCTGCGAATAATTACAAAATATTTGCTTGGAATTGTGGAGAAATGTCAGTAGTTTATAGAATGAAAGAACAATGTCCATTTTACTCAAACATTTACCTATAAAGAGTAAAATCAGAGAAACTGATTATTTGAAGTGCTTTCTTAATTTTTTCCAAAGCTTTATATAGGTAGAGAACCAAAGATTGAAAATTGAAGGGAAGGTTAATCACTTTGTTAAGACTTCAAAACCTTTTGCCTGGAAATTATTTAAAGACGAATAACAGAACATGTGGCAGAAAGTGGATTAGGACATTTACACATTTTAAAAACGGTTTTAACAGCTTTTATTGTCTCTTAATATATATATGTTAATCAAAGTTGACATTTTCTTTCACTTTATCTCTTCTTGATGCAGAGATTCCTCTATCATAGCCTATAGTTAAGCGAACCTGGTTGGTGGTCTCTGTTCTTACCATCACTGTGGTTATATAATCCCTCAAGAGTCTGACCAAACATGTCCTACTTATTAGAGCATCCAGTTAGAAAATCTGGAGCATGGCATTTAACACTTAGAGTTTGGTATCTAACAAGTCATGGCCACCGAGAACATTTTATTACTATTTACTTTATTTTACATGTTCCTATTAATATCTATGTTTATGTTTTGGTTTTTAACACACTGTTTTGCTATAAAGTCACAGAGAAGTATCAGTTCTATGTCAGATTTACTGGATTTTTAAAAAAAATTTCTTTAATATATATTTTACAGATGTGATTTATCTGCTGTATGCAGCTTTTTTAGGCCTAACATTTATTTTGTCCTCTTCTTTTGTTGGCTCAAATAGAAGGACTGAGAAACAGCAAGCACAGATGCAAAGAAAGACTTATTTTAACTTCCTTTCTGCATCTCTCGCTCCCTCCTCAGGCATGCACACCAGCATCAGCGAGATCCTGAAGGAGAAGAGCCTGAAGCCGTCTCGCCGCAGCCTGCCCTGCCTGGCTCAGAGTCAGACACATCCCATCAACCTCAACCACTTCCTGTCTGTGCCTCTGAGCCCAGATCCCAAACCAGACCTCGACGATCTGAGTCAGAGCATCAGCACGTCCTGCAGCCTTCTGCCACCACAGACAGGCAGGTCCAAAGTTTGGATAGAGATGCGGCTTATTGCGCTTCGCATTAAAGTTTACCAATGTTGTCGTTTCCAGTGATGAGTCAGAGTTACTTATGTCTGGACTTTAACTCGCCTGGTTTTATTGTTTGAATCCCTCCTGTCATGCAAGGCCTGCTGTAAATATTATATTTTATGGTCTGTAAATGCCAGAGAACATCTGTTGCACTTTGTTTTACACACCGATAAATTCAAACACAGCCTTAGTGCTTTCATCTAACTTTGTTCTTGATACTACACTGAACTGGAACAAAGCTGGCAGCTGCACAGATTCTCATGATTGTAGTAACATTCAAAGCGCACACGCTGATTGTCGTAATCCTGCAGGGCATCTGTGAAACATTCTGTAAAGTCACAAGTGTCTGATGGAATAATGAAGCAAAATCCGTTCAAAAGGAAAATTATACATTCTCACATGGATGAGTTGCATGGAGCCGCCTGTATTCAAGGAGAATTATTCACTTGTCTGGTGTCTTGAGGAATATTCAGAAATAAGTCAGAGTGAGAGGTCTATTTTAAGCAGGGGCACAATTTTATTTTAGTAAGATCTAAAAATACCTCCTGTGCAAGCATTTGATGTGAAACTGGAAATACCTTCAGGAAAAATCAAGCGGTTGTCATTTCTCTTAAAATTTTTGACAAGCTGTGACATTGAGAAGAGACAAGATGTCAGAGAAAAGCATCAGGATTTTTTTTTTTACCTCAATCTGAACAGAAAATATACAGATGGGTTTAAAAAAAAAGGAGAGCACCTGGCAGAACAAGGACATGATTTGACTGCTGGACCTGGTATAATATTACATCCTCTTATGTTTTATTGACATTACTGTAAGTTTAGCTGACAGTTTTATCTTAACACTCATCAAGCTCACCAGCTGCACATAATAGGTTTGTTATTTAATCGTAAAATGATCCATCTGCCAGTGGCTCCAATAACAGATGGATTGTATCTGCGGTTAAGGTGTTTCATTAATCAAAAATACATCCGTCTGTAAAGTTGTCACAATAAGGTAACTCTTTTTTTCTGTACTCTTCTTTTTTGATAGAAACCTAAACTTACACAAGTTTGGATCTTTTTCCTCAGGTTTTCCGCTCATTGCCTCCCATTTTTCCATCACATTTTGTCCAAACAGAAGCATGTGGTGCAACCGCATTAATCATCCCCCGTGAAACATTTGGTCGCATGGGAGAAAAAAGAAGCAGTCAAACTGTGTGATGTTATATGAAATGAAGGAAAAACCAAGGCAAGAGATTTTGCCTCTGGGACTTTTTAAACCTGAAATACACAATCCATTCGGGGAATATTTCCAGCCCTCCAGGTAACAAATGTTTTGGAGGCTGTTGGTGGAAAAGCATTTAAGAATTTTTTATGGACTCACTCTGAAGCTTCTCGTTTATCGCCAGACATTTCTATTATGTTGTAGATCTGCAAAGCATTTTATCTTTTTGCAAATAAAGCCTCACCTTCATTTAATCAAATATCTGATGTCAGTTCTTTAACTGGCCTTTTCAATATCAGTTTTATACTATGAAACTTAATTTTTAAAATAAGAGTTCAATCTGTTCCATCAGCTGCAAACTACCAGCATGCTGCAAGTCAAACCAGTCAATAAAATCTCTTGATTTAGTATTAGAGAATTATTTGTGCAAAAGCAACGAGAAAAGGCTTTTTCTTGTGCTTGTCTTGTAGTTTTGTATTGTTGTTTTCAGAAATTATACTGTTGCTAACTAAGTACAAATCTGCTCCTTGCCTCTAGCTTCTTTAAGAGCTAGCTTCTTTAAGAGCTAGAGGCAAGAAAAGTTACTAAATGAAGAAGATGATATTGGGGCATGTGTTTTTAGAAATGCTGAGGAAAATAACGTTATTTGTGTAGTTACTGGTCTCCATTCACTTTGATCCGTCCCAAAAATACACAGTACTAAATTAAAGTTGACTATCTGGTTGCAGAAACACAAAGTGATATTTTTTTTTTTTTTTTGCAAGGCCAGTTAAGAACTGGTTCTAGAACCAGATCTAATTAAGCGCTGAAACCACTTTGAAATATTAAAGCCTGTTATGTGGATCTAAATATATGAAGATTTAAAGGAAAGATTTTGTTTGTCTCCAGTTCTATGGAAGTAAAGGATGTGAAATTTACAGTGGTCTTCTTCTTCAGGTAACTTTTAACCTCACGCCACTTTCTTTTTTTATTTCTTTTTCATATTTTAGAATGAACCGGCTTCTCAGTTCTCTATAATTACCGCCAAGTAGTAAGATAATCACGCACCGATTAATTTAGAAAATAGTTCACGCAGTCAGTTTTACTTTCAAGAACCCAGCATGCTGACATGAGTAAAGTATCTTCTTATCAAAAGTTTAAGAAAAGTTTCAGCATGTTAGAGTCTTGCAGATGTTTTTTATATGTCCCTGTAACATCTGTGGGAATCAGTCTTGATAATCTGTAATAAGGGGATAAATGAGTGTAATTTTTCTACGGCAGATCTGTAAATTTGTGACGCAGGTTTAGCAGTGGTTTCTTGTTAAAATGTGGTTGTTTAGTGATAGATTGTTGATGAACTTGACATGAAGAGAGACATGAAGAGTGTAGGGTTTGATAGAATGTGAGGATCTTGGAGGCTTCACTCATTTTTCTTTCAAAAAAAAATTCCATCTTTAACTTTAGAGAGTTAAAAGAAAATCCCTTTCATACTTAAAAGAGCTCAGTGTTAATCAGCTTTGCTTTGAGGAGTGGATCTGTGTCGTAGCATTTGTTGCTAACTGGATGAAACAGTTTAATGCTCCATGTCTTGGTTTTTACTCTGCAGGCGTAATAGATATTCCCTCACAAACTGAGATTACTGTGTCTGTGAAAGGTGGGAAACAGCAGGTTCAATTTTTTACAGGTCCAAGTTCAACGCAGTCGTTACAAAGTGCAGGGAGGCTGAAAATAAAAAAAAACGTCTTGAAGTTCACATAGCATCAATTCTTCCCTTAACATTTCCACAGATGGTTTAACCACCGTAGCATTGTGAGTCACAGCCAGATGGACTGATAGCTGCAAATATATATCTGATTGAACCAGTTAGGAGGCTGTCAAACATGAAATGAAGGAGAGATAATTTGTGTTCCACTGTAATAAACTATATCTCCCATGTTAAAGTCATTAGGCTGGCTCATGTCTAGTTTGAGCCTGACAGATTGTTTAGCACATTCAGTTTTACTTTTGAAAAACCAAATTCCTCTAACTAGCACTAATCAGAAATGCTTCCCCATGTCTTGCAGTCGTAGAGATTTGACTTTTTCATGTGAGGAAATAATCTTGGACAATTATTTAGTGCGGCCGCAACTCCTGTTGGTCTTTCTTGGCAATGTTCACTTTAATTTTTTATTTTTTGTGATCATGAGAGGAGAAGAGATGAAAGGAGAATTTATGCGTTTTTTGTTTTTTTTTCTCACAAGTTGACAACCTTCTGGGATCCTAATGAAATATGCATGATGTTCTGAGATTTAAACACTGCAGTAATACAGTACAACTGCTGCATTTCTAAAATTGTCTTCACAGATCTTTTTTCTTGCAGCTGAATTTAGGTACAGTAAGTCACTCAAATTAACTACTCCCATTTTTTCTCTGCAGTGTTTGTATATTGGGAGATTTTAAACACACATTTTGCATTTAAATAACCTTTAATGCAGCTGTGGGTGTTTGGCTGTTCGCACTTTTCAGAGTACAATTAATTAGCTTGAATAAATGTACTTTTTAATAAAGATACCTGATATACCTTTTATTCTATCATGTTTAATTTAAGGTAGCTTTTGGTTGATGTGTATTTATTGAACTTGGAAATGTATTAATTCTTGTTGATCATTTTCGACATTATTTTGTTATGGCCTCAAACTTCAACGCATTTTATGGATATTTAATGTGACAGACCAACTCAAGCCTACATAAAAATATATGTGAAGAGAAATATGAATTACTTTCCAAATAAATATATGAAATGTTTGGCATGCATCAGCATTCAGACATATTTACTCTTTCATAAGAGAAAAGAAAAGACTTGTAAAAGGCTGCAAAAGACTCATGTTTAAAGGTTTTATCCAGTGAGAAATGACTGAGAATAGGAGGCGTAAATACTAAAATCATGTCATGTTTTCCTGCCATTTCACAGCTACACACTACTTTTTGTTGGTTTGTCACATAAAATCCATATATATGTATATATGGACAATTGAGGTAATGTGTAATGTGACTGAATGCAAAGACGTCTAAACTGTAGCAATACTTTGAAGCAGAACTGTTGTTCAGTATAAATGGAAGCTCCTTTCTTTGAGTTTTTTAGTCAGTGTTGACCAAAATATGAAGTGTTACATACAGAGTAAGACTGTTTTATAGAACAGTTCACCTTTAAGATCCAGAAAGGCAGAAAAGGAGATCAAGAAAACAATGTTTTCTTTCACACAGATCTAATTTCAGTCTTTGTGCAGGGATTAACCAAAGCAGTAAACAAATGCTTATAGCAGAAAGGATTATTTCAGTGCTTTCGCTTCGGTTCAATAAGAGTCTCTGATTGATTTCGTTGTGTCTTTGTGCAGCAGAGGATGTCAAAGACAGCTACATTGAGGAGACCGAAGTGAGCACATGTGAAACAAGAGCAAACCCAACATTTCTTCTGCAAAAGCCTATTAGCCGGGCTAAATTAGGGACCCGCGCCGACTCTCTTCAGGTACTGCACATCTAAATCCATTGATGTAAAATCTACAGCTCCTTCATCAATTCCTCCACAAGTTTTTACGGCAAAGTGAGATTTATGTGATGCATTGCTTCTATAGGGAAAAAAACAGTCAGACGCATCTGGGCTGCTTTTTCGAGATGGAAAAAAGAGAATCGATTACATCTTGGTTTACAAGAAGTCCAGCCCGCAGGTGGAGAAAAGATGCACGTTTGAGAAGAATTTACGAGCCGAGGGCCTCATGCTGGAGAAAGAGGTAAACATTTCTGGTTTGGTCTTCACGTACTTTAATTTTTTAACTTCTAAGTTGTCAAACTTTGATGTTCTTTTATTAACTTTTCAAAGCCCTCTTTGACGAACAACGACATCATGTTTGTGAAGGTCCACGCTACCTGGGATACCCTCTGCAAATATGCAGAGCAGATGAACATCCGCATGCCTTTCAGGTACATGGAAATGATCTCTGCAGACTTCCAGGTTTTATAGCAGCTGGTAACTTTCTATTGTAATTTTTTATTTCAGGAAAAAATGCTACTTCACTGACTGGAGGAGCAAAACCCTTGGCAGGTGAAGAAATGTAACATATATGGGATTTTTTGGTGGGGATTTAAAGGTTTCTTAAAGAAATTGTTGAAAAATATGGAAAGGTCTGAATAAGTGTTGAGAAATAAAAACTGATTATGGACTAAAGTTTTGAGTTTCCAAACTTTATCTTATTTCACTATTGAAAAGATAAAAGCTTGAGTTTTGGGGAAATTTTAGATAACTATTCTGGTTAAAACTCTTTGACAAAAAGTTAAATTTAAACTGGATGCGAGGTTTTTGAATTGGGTTTTGTTTAGCGTTTAAATTATGGAAACCTCTAATTTAAATCTTTAAAATCAGATCATATTTTTTTATATTAAAGATTCTACTGAACCAAGCTTGTCTAGATATCCAAAAATAACTAAGTAGTCCTTTAAAATATTGACTGATCAGATGCTTGTTACAGCCTTGTGTTGTTTCACGGCTTTCGAAATGACAAAGATGCAAATACAAATCCTCGACTCGGTGAATATTTCATACTAATATGGATAATGTGATAAGAATCTTGAAATGGAAACATCCTAAATGTCCTGGTTGCAATAAGATTAGAAGGTTCACAAAAGCTCTTTGTGTCCTAATGAACTCACTCAGTCCAGCTTTTACAAAGCATTTTTGTGGCTAACGTGTCATTTTGCAATATTTATAATCTTTTTAAATATTTGGTGAATAGAATATCAGCTTCCATTTCCCTCACAGATGACGAGAAACATTGGAGATTATGTAAAAAAAAAAAGTTATTTGAAAGAAATACAAGAAATCAGGTGGTGTGCTATTTTAATTTTTTTATCATTGTTTTCAAACGACATGCACCCTTGAGTTGACAAAACAAACCTGGTAGATTTTAATAAAAGCACATAACTCTCCGCAGTAACGATTGAATAGAGTGGCTCACCTACTTTTGGCTGCGCCTTTCAATAACATACTTTCCAGTGAATATAAATGGAGCCACAGAAGCTCATTTGCATACTATTTTTAGATGGATGCACTTGGCTTTGATGTGATATTCGAACTAGGAGTAGAAATTAAAATTTCCATTGTTTCTTCTCACTGAGATGCAAATTAAAAAAAAATAGTCTAAGTACCAGACTGAATGTATTGCATATCCAACAATGAAAACAAACAAAATACACAGAATATTCTGCTCTGTAATATTATTGTGCGGAAATTGTTTCCCCTAATTATATTGTTAATTAACACGTTAACAAAGCGCATGGGAGGCCGCGTAAGCAAACTCTTTCATAAAAGGCCATTTCTACAATTTAAATTATTGCAAATTATATTTAAATGTTGCTTATACTGTCTAAATTATCAAAAATAATCCAATGTGCCTCCTTATAACACCTTTAAAGTACAAAGTATTCATTGTTTCGGTTACTTTCTGAAGAAAAACATAGTTTCATTATATTGTATGAACCTAACACCTTGAATTTGAGGAAAACTTGTGGACCGGGATGAGATTTATCATCACATACAGAATCCGGCCAACTGTGATTAAATTAGGCTCTGATTTGGTTACCTGCTGGTGCTGAGCAGAGTGAAATGTCAGCTATAATCGGATGTTACTGGAATCAGAACTGGCATTGTTTCATCTGCACAATCTTTGGCAGCTCATCACTCCAGTAGTCTTCTGCCAGTTCATTAAGTTAAACGGATAAATTAATCAGTTTTTGTTTGATTCTTCTACCTGCCTGTGGTTTGTTGAGAAAAGTCACAAACAAATCACTGAGTCTGCTATTTATGTAATTACAGTTTATTTAAATCTTATTTTGTAAAATAAATTTTATACTACGAATGAAATTCATTTTTCATAAAGAACAAAAGTGGTTAAAATGCAGAAAGGAAAGAAAACACCAAAAAGAAAAATAAAGACAATTAGGAAATTGTCTTTGTTCATTTGTAGGTTCTTCACAATTCATAAAGCTGAATATTATCAAAAAGTTAATTTATTTCAGTAACTTAATTCACTAGGTGAAACACATTATGTTGATCAATGTAAACTGATGTTTTTAAGCCTTTATTTCTGTTAATTAGCATGATTTTCTGTTCAAAGTTAATGAAAAAAGCGCCATTTAAGATTTAAATATTGCATCAGACCAATAAAAAGTCTGGAATATTGTAATTTTTATTCCCATAGAGTAGCTTTAGCATTCATTAAAGTATAAATATACAGTACATTTCTCCCAGAAACTGTTTTTGAACCAATTTTCAGTCTCTGTGATCAAACATTTGTTCACACAAAAAAACTAAACAACAGGTAAAGTTCTTTATGATTCCCTTGACGTGAATCCTCCTGACACTGGAGTTTAAATCAAGTTAAGGGTTTTCTTCAGCCACAGTGTTATAAATTTACCTCTGGGAGTTCTGCAGTTTTTCTTTGCTTTTTGTTTTTGCACTTTGCACAGAACTTTCTACAGCTGGTACACAAATTATTAATTTGTATCATCCCCTTAATACTCAGGAGACGAGTATTAAGAATGATAGTGATTCATCAATATGGCATAGTAGCAGCTAAAACATGATGAAAGATAGTGCAGATAATAAAAACCTTTGTACACAATTTTGTAGGAGAACGAGAAGAAAAATGGGAGATTGCTTTTGGATTTCTCTTACCAATAAAATCTGAATAGTGTGGATTCAAACTGTGGAGGAGTTTGAATCCACACTTTGAGCCAGGGTTCAGTTATAGGTTTACTTAAGTATAGCAATTAAGAGTTCATATTTTCTTAAATTTCACTCACTCTTTCTCTTAGGAAATACAATATATGGAAGTTTTGCCAGTTTGTTCTGCTAACCAATCTGCATTTAGCCACAGTTTGCATCCTTCTTAATTGAACTAGCTAGGTAAAAGTCAGCTCCTTTTAAAAAAAAGGCCAACCCTGCTCAACTAAAAGTGAAATATAATAATAAAACCACCCCACCAGTTTTAGCTGTTATTAAGTAAACACACAAAGCCAAGATGTTGAATTGTAACAAACTATGTACATAAATAAGAATCCGCTTTCAGAGTCTGGATCGTTTGTGATGCTGAAAAGAAAAACTGCAGTTAATCCTCCAAACTGCATTTAGCCCAGTTTACGAGTTCCCGTAGAAAGGTGTAAATAGTAAATAAATAATAAGTAAACAGCAGCATGGATGACGCCACACATGTGCTTTGAAACGTGTCTTCTGGTGGGGTGGGGCTACCAAGGTTGTGCAGCGAACAAGGTTAGCCGCCATCATCTCGTAGTGAAGTAAACAATCTGCTTGATAATCTGCCCCATTAATCCTGATTTTGTCGGCGCGCCTGTGCAGCAGGTTTCATCTGAGGTTTCAACAGATAAAAAGCTGGCTTCCCAAAAATCCCATGAAGCTGGACAAAGAGGCGCTGCCCGACCTGGAGGAGACGGACTGCTACACGGCGCCCTTCAGCAGAGCGCGCATGCATCAGTAAGAGCGCTCCTGATTAAAAACTCACAAGCATAATCACCATGGATACAGCAGTGTTGGATTTTTTGCTACAGTTTATTTTTATTTTGTTGTGACGTTTTAATTCAGCTTGTTTTAATTAGTTATTAGAGTGTTTGGTAGTTTTTACTACTCAAATATTGTTTGGTTTTTGTTAGTTGTAGTTTTAGTTTTTTCATACTTTGGTTAATTTTTAGGTTGCAGAATTCAAAAAGGTCAAAGGATTGTGTTGTAATTATATACACTACTCAACAGAAGATACAATTTAAAAAAAAAAAAAAAAAACATCTGACTGGCATTTTATTCCAACTTTTGCTGTCGCCATTTTGCGTTCAGTCGTAGTACCGCCAGGAGGATTATGGAGTGCTGCCATTTGCCCACGGCTTTTGTCTGCTGCTTGTGTGGGAAAAACATAATAATTTCACATCAGTTCAAAAGGCTAATAAATAGATTCATAAACACAAAAACAAAAGATATCACATCTATACTTTCAGTATGTTTTAGTTCATCTTTATAAACACACCATATAGCTCCCGTTAGTTATAGTTTCCCCCCATTAATTATTGTTTTTATTCATCCCAACGAAAATGTTCTCTCAATGTCAGTTTTTGTTATTTAGTTTTAGTTAACTATAATAGCCTTGGTGATCACAGTGTCACATAATAGTAGTGTATTAGAGATATATACATTCCCAGTGACCCATCAGATCCTCTACTGCTTCTTTCTGAATTTTGAAAGCTGGAAATAAAAATCTGTGCTTGTATTTCTTATAAGTGTCACAGAAATCAGAGCAAAACTAATTCATTGTAAATAAAGCATCAAAAACAGCAGCAATTGTACATTAAATTATTTCTTCCTTATTTGTTTAGTATTTTATGCTGAAAGCTTCTTTCTGAAGAAAGCCATCATGACATCATCTAATCTCATTTCTCAGGAAAAGCATTTCCAACTTGTCATTCTTCCTACAGTATGTCTGCTTGTGTGTAGTGCTGAGTGGAATATTGATGCTGTAGCGAGCACAAACTTGACAACATGAATTGTGTCTAAATGAACTAATCGCCCTCACGTCGTTATTGACTCGTCTCGCATTACGGGCTTTGACGGGACGATACCCCGCTGCATGATGGGAAACTAAAGGAGCGCGATGTTGTTTTTTTTTTCAGTTTCACTATCAACAACAGAGAGACGTTCTTCTCAAATTCCACCAGGAGCAGAATAGTCCATCATGTCCTGCAGCGCACCAAGTATGAAGATGGAAAATCAAAGATGGGTAAAAAGATACTCCACTCTCATTTGCTTCCACACATACTAAACAATAACCCCAGCTTTATATGCAGCCATCTACATGCATATAAAACATACCAAACTTTAGATTTTAAAAAAGTATAAGATCTTTCTTTGAATTTAACTTTAGGATTATTTGTAGAGTAATTCTACTTTCTTACTTTCACCTTACAACCACAATCACTGATTTATTTTTGAGGAATGTATGAAACCAACACAAAATATTACATAGTTGTGAGGTGGTTTTTAAAATTCTATAAGAATAGAAATCTGGATTTATATTCAGTCCCCTGAATCAACGAGTAGAACTACCTCTAGCTGCATATGATTACCATCTGAATCTGAAACTTTTGTCCCTTTTTCTGCTAAAACAGCTCTAGCTCTGCTAAACCGGGTGGAGAACTGTGTTCATGGGGTTTGAATGTATTTCTGCAAGCTGTTGGCATCATTGAGCCTTATCACTAATCTGTACCCAGTTTTGTTTCCGAATTGTTTCTTTACTCCCACTTGTCTGGCTTCTGCCAACTTGATTTGCTGATTAAATTTTGGCCTCAAAGAGCTGGAACGGATTTAGAGTTAATATTTTAAATCGAGTGATGACTTTATTCCCCACAAAAACATGATATCAGCTTGGCTTCAAGAGTGGAAAATCCTTTTTATCTTTCCTCCTATGGTTCTCGCTATCAGCTTTTTGTGTGTGAAAGAACAGCAACAAATATAAAAATAACTGCACTCTAGTCCTGAGTTGGGAAATTTTTTTTTTTACTGAGTACAGGAACTGCAGGCAGAGTGGTGAATTTATTGAAACTTTAAAACAAGACTTTGCAACCGCTGCAGTAAACTTATGCATATAATGAGAACGCATCACTCTAAACTAGCTCTAATTTAGAAAAACTGTGGTAAATTGTTACTGTGAAAACATTTGCTTTCAGTGAGTCTAAAGCTGGTCTGTTTGTATCAATGACTGCTGCTGAATTTTTAATGTGCTGTTATTCTGGGTGTGCTTGAGATAATTTGCTTTACTTTACTGCAGGCATCAACCGCTTACTGGGCAACAACACATATGAGGCGGCGTTTCCTCCACATGAGGTGGGATGATTCTAATTTGAAATGAAAATGTTATGCATTCAAGAATCAGGAGAATAACTGAAGGCTGTTCACATAAAGAAATGTACAATATTTAAAGAAATGAACAAATAAAAGCTGAGCAGGAGATAAATGATAATAATTATTACCTGTGAAATTGTGTTTTTTGTCTCCTCAGGGCGGCTACAAGAGCAGACATCCGATTAAAACGCACGGCGCCCAGAACCAAAGGCATCTTCTGTACGAGCGCTGGGCCCGCTGGGGGATCTGGTACAAATACCAGCCTCTGGACCTCATCAGGTAATTAGCATTGAAGCACAGCACCAGGACATATTTTTTGTTTTTATGCCCTTTTTTTGTTTTGCTTTGTTTTGTTTTTTTTTCTTTTTGGTCCTGGGTTTCTTTGAGCTTCGAGTGAACAAGCTGAGTTGTTTAAATGCAACACAAAGTAATCCAAGCAATTTATTTAGCTGAAGACGTAATATCACAGCTGGCATCTGTTCTGTGTTTGTTATGTAACATCACATTTCTGAACTTTTAAGCTATTAGATTGTAACAGCTGAGGCTTTTGCTTTGTTTGACTTTTATTTTACCCCCTGAAACTAACAGTTTAAAATTTGTTAGAAAAATGGAGAAGAGGCAGAGTAGACCCTGGATAGGTCACCAGTCCATCACAACTTTAATTTTCTAATTAAAAACAGTGTGTCTTTAAAGGGATCAAAAGATTAGTTGAACATGTTGGCTTAAATATGTCTTAATTTTCCTATTAACTAAAAAAAATGTTGTTTGTGATACACCAAAACTCATAATTACTTCAAAAAATTTACATCTTTTGTTATATTTTTCACACATGGAGGTTGCCATTTTTTCACCTGATGGGATGATGACGTGTTTTGGTTCATTCTGTACTGGAATCTACAGAGTAAACACAGAAAGGATAACTTTACCTGAGTAGTTGTTTATCATATTGCGTTTAACTGGTGTAATTTTACATATTGCAGCATTGTGTCACTGTTGGCCGTAATTAAAAAAAATAAATAAAACAGTGAGATGAATTCTGGATGCTTCCCACACAAAAAAAAAGCGCAGTGGAAGAGAGCCGGAGCCCAACACAACTTGTGCTTTCAACATTTCTCTCCAGAAGACTGAGTCATTTGTATGAGCAAAACTGACAAAGGCTCTAGTAGGTGATCGTTACCTTAACAAGCTAAAAACAAATGCAGTGCCCACAGTTTTTATCGCTTAAACCCCGCTGCTGCCTGAGCGAAAAACGCAGGGAGAAACATCAGACAGACGGCACCGGAAGCTCTTTTAAACGGAGCTAATGGAGCTCTGTGGCAGTACTACCAGCAGCACTACCGCTGCCCTGGATGAAGGCCGGACTGGAAACAGAGCTATAGAAAGCTATAGAAGTACTTACCGGATCACATACGCACCAGAGATATGCATCATTCATTGTTTCATTTACAAAGCTGAAGGCAACAGCAGAAATAAAACAGCCAACTATGTCCTCTTCCTCTGTTTATTCCTTGTTATTTTCATTATTTCTTGTGATTTCTACATTCCGATCGATTTCATCGCCGTCTGGTTTAATTTGAAAAGGCTTAAAGACATTACTCATTACTGTATTGGCTGGATCGAGTTAGCGCAGTTGGACCATTAGAAATCTCTTACCCAGAATGCATTGCAGCGTGAACAACATGGCGACGTTCGTGTGACAATATTTTATTAAAATATATAAAAACTAAACAGCCTATAGCATTATTACTGTATTGTTTTACATCTAAAATAAATATTTTTCAAATTCACTTATTATATGAATTTGTTCTTAATTTCTTTCTTCTCATGTCCTAAAACATGAGCAATCAAAAATCTGATAACCAGTCTCTATTAACACTGTCGTATTTTCTCTTTGCTCTAACCCCCAAGATTTATTCAGCACCGTTTCTTTTAATTCACTCCATGTTTCCTCCTAATCCTGCTGTCCTAATTGTTGACAACATATTCTGTTTCAACTTGTCTGTCAGCAGAAATTGTTTTGAAAATGCATCAGACTTGTTAAATATTAACTTTGACATTTTTGTGTTGATGATGCAGGAACATTTTCAGTCCATTACCTCAAAACTGTAGCAATCCCTCTCAATTTTTTTACTGGCTGAATTTTTTTCAGTATTTATTTTTTTCTGGGTCAACTTGAAACTTTCTGAATCCATCAGCCGTCAGCTTGACCTCCTTCCAACCTCAGCATTTTTCCACAGTACTGGCAACATTTTCCTGCGTTTTTGCAACCTATTGTTTATCATTATGTAGTGTCAGTCACATGCTCAGAGCAATGTTTCCTAATTTTTCCGCTTCTGACCTCAAAATACCAGTGGAATAAACTTCTGAAGCAATAATCAGATGAGTTGGAAGCATCACCAGTGAGCTAGCTGCTAAATTGGCTATTTCAACTACTTTTAAATTTGTAATAGCAAAATTTCTTACTTGCATTAATGGAATGAGATTTTCACAAAATTATTTCTTTTCTCTTTTGGGATGTCAGATTGAAGCAGTTTTAATACAAATACTCTGGGCATTTTTAAGAATTTGTTTTTTAAAAAATCTAAAGCTTAATCTTTTCACTCACGACCGTAATGTGGAAAGGCTAATCAATATGATTACTGCTGTCAGATATAATATACAGACTTATTTCTGTCAGTATATTAGAATATTATTGAAAAATTCATTTATTTCAGGAATAACATATGACACATCTTAATGACACACAGATGCATTTATTTCTTTTAATTATAATATTATGCCTACACCTAATTAAAACATGATATTCAAAATAAGAATATTACATTAGACCAATAAAAAAATATATTTTTCAAAACATAAATGTGGAATTAATGAAATGTATGTTTAATACCTACTAAAAGGTTGTTACTTTTATATTTAAATATGATAAATGAGACTCATTGGGACATATATTCTAATTTATTGGATATGACTTTATATTAAATACTTTTTATTGCTTATATTTATTAGCATTTATTCAGGTTTACAGAGAAAATCAATATTGTTTGGATGTTTGTGTAGGAACACTGAGAGACCGACAAAAGATTTGACATCTCTTCTGACCCCACAGTGATGTGTGAGCGCTGTCCTCTAACTGCTAATTGCTCTTGAGAGTATTTGCTTTTTTTCTGTGAGACACGTGTCGTCCTAACTGAGACTGTGACCTCTGCGGTTTGGGGATCAGCCACGGTTATGGATTTGTTTCGCATCGCAGTGACCTTTCAGTCCGACAGCTCCTTTTATTCATTAAGCTGCCACCTCAGAGCTAACCGGATGCTCCCTCTAGGCTGCGCTGAAAGTACACTGCCAAGTTCAATTAAAGCTCAGCGTAGACTATTAGTAAATTTTAATCAATGTCTGCCTTTGTGTTGCTCCCAGGCGGTATTTTGGGGAGAAGATTGGCCTGTACTTTGCGTGGTTGGGCTGGTATACAGGCATGTTAATCCCTGCAGCCCTCGTTGGTGTTTTTGTCTTCCTGTATGGACTCTTTACCATGGACTCAAGTCAAGTGAGGTGAGTTCACACGCTAAGCTGATCATTCTCAGTATGATCCAGATATATCTGATGATAATTGTTGGCTAACTTTCCAAACTCATCGTCCCAGTAAGGAGATTTGTGAAGCCAACACAACCATCATGTGTCCTATGTGTGAGGAAAGCTGCAAGCCATGGACGCTGAGTGACAGCTGCGTCTTTGCAAAGGTGAGTACATTTACTTTGGCTTCTATTGGCCCTTTGCACGTGACGTCACTCTGTCCAGAACTCCGCCCACTCCGCCATGACGGACATCAAACCGGCCAATGCTCCTCTACAGCTAGTCTAAATACAGACATCTATAGTCTAATATCTCTTTTTTGTTGTTGTTTATTTCACGTTAAAAATAGTAAGTGGATGCTGCACAAACCGATAAGGATAGAAACCAAACTTGTCATTTTATTGTGTAACTTTTAATGAGGAAAGATGCGGCGGATAGCAGCTGTCAATCATAATGACTGGCAGCCCTCTGTGTAACCGCGGATTTGCAGCGGACATTTTTTACAAGGTAAGATTAACGTTCATATACTTTATAAGCAAGTATGTTTTGAATGATGACATCAAACGTTGAGGAACCAGGCGTGTAACCAATGGTTACCATGGAGACAGTGCCAGCCTAGCATGTGTGAGAGAAATGGTTAGCATCGCGTCTTTTGTGCGTTTTTAAAGCCAGCCGGGTGCGTTACGTTCACAAATAAATTAGCTTGGCTCAAAGAAGCCACGAATAAACTGGCAAAAACAACCTGGGAAAACAATTTCAGCTCGATACTTCCGTCCCTCACTTCTGACGTCCATCGCGGCGCCTCGAACGATTAAGTGACGTAGTTGCAAAGTTGCAATTTGACGTACATGTTTAAGTTTCTCCTGTTACAGGTCTAAATAAGCTGCTAATAATTCGGATTTTACATCAGTTTCATAGAATCTTGCAAACTATAGCATACATAATCATTAAAATACATTTCCGTCACATAATTTTATATTTTTTGTAACAAATACACACTTAGGGAATTAATATCCAATGATTTGGTTGCACATTCTCATCAATGTAATTTTCAGTGAGGAAGAAAAACATTTCAGCAAATAATTTTTACTTTCTGTAAATACATGCAGTTTAGCAGTCAAAGTTGGTGGTTTTTGGGCCATTATGTAAAATTTCTGCTTCTTGTTTGCTTCATTAAGTTTTTCTTTTGTTGTTGTTTTTATTAGAAACACATTATATATGAAATACTAACATATTATTGCAGCATCATAGTCTCACACTTACCTAACCTTTAATTTGAGGACCATTGTCCAGTAAACTAAAAAAAATGTGTGTAGAAAAACCTTTTTTTAAACCACAGGTAACATAGTGAACAATTCCTTTAAAGGAAATGAACCTGAAGCTGTTTAATGACACAATGAGCAGGATGATAAAAGAGGTTAAAAGAACCCCAAAGTTAAACTACATCTATTAAATGCTGCCTACATGTCCACCAGTTTGGGAGTAGTGCCCGAAAACAGGAATTGTCTCTCCTACCATCAGCAATGTCTTCAAAATTGAAACTTTGACCGGAGCAGCATGGTTTGGTCAGATAAAACTAAGACTGAGCAGTATATTTTTGTATAGAATAAAAATCTTATTGTTTATACCTGCAATGGTGGACTACATCATGGACTGGTTTCCAGTTGATCACAGGGCAAACAAGAAAAAATAACCATGCACACACACACACACGCACACACCCACGCACACGCACTCAGACCTAAGAACAATTAAAGAGATCAATTATTCCCAGAGAGACATTCAAACTCCATGGAAAAAAAAAGACAAGGGAAAAAAAACATGACCTTCTTGCTGCTATGCAACAGTGCAAACACTTGCTTCTACCTGAAGCCTGGAAAAAAAACAATGTGGAAAATGTTTGTGTCTCCGAACTTTGTTTCCGACTTCATTGTTTTAAAGCTGCATAAGTGCAAACAACCCATTTGTTTATCCATCCATTCATCCCTAAAGTCTCCATTTTTCCAGTTTTCATTTTAAGGCCTCACCTCTGTAAAACATCCTGCCATATATTAATACAAACTGTTAACAAAATCAACTAATACAGACCAAGAGTTGGAAAAAAAACAAGAAATTCTGACCTGAAAATGTGAAGGGACCCTGAACCCATGTAGGTTAAGTATGGTGTGGGATCTGTTAGTTTTGTATCTATATCTTTATTTTTTATTTTTTTTTTACTGTGTTGTTGACACTGACCTAATGATGGGTCACCAGTGGGTCTTCCAGCAGACAGAAAAACACAGAAACATTTCCCCAGAGGATCCAGGTCTACACAGACTGTGCAAACATTAATGCTCCAACATCCCCCTCTCTGTGCTCCAAACTGGTGAAATATTAAAGCAGTGGGCTAAGTGCTATCCTCTTGGCAAGGGAGGGGTTGTACAAAGCATTGATAGCAGGTCTAAGAACAACTGTGCTACAAATTATTTTGTTAAAAACAATCATTTTTTTTATAAATGTGAAGTTTTTTTCCCACTGTGTAAAATAACTTACCGGTAACTAATCTGCTTATCTGAATCTCGATCAGCAAATATTTATTTTTAACACAAGGTTTTCTAGACACCAGAATGGCAAAGGCTTTGGTAAATTGCAGCTAAAACTAAAGCTGCTCAAGTTTGCATTGTCCAAAAGTCACAGTTCTCTCTTGCATGTTTTGTATTTTCAGGTAACTCGTCTGTTTGACAACGGCGGCACTGTGTTCTTTGCCATCTTCATGGCTATTTGGGGTAAGTTTGTTTTTCTACAACGGCTTCTGGAATTCACCTATATTTACGCAGCACTCATGTTTCAGATTTCCTCTCAAACACATTAAGTTCTTCAGCTGGGAATTTCAGCACAGTAAACACTCTTCAATACAGAAGAGCTTCTCTCTGTAATGTGTTTGTATGAGGATAACTCACAGTCATCCCTCTCTGACTGGCCGTCTGCTCTGCCCTGATGTAATTAGTTGGATAATTAGCCGTATCCTCAGAGGGAAGTTATCGTTTGCCTCTGCAGGGCTGCAGAAATGCATGGTGATACCGGTATGCTGCAGCTGCTTTCCCACAGCTGTATCATCTTCACAGCACAGTGTGTAAGCATCGGTGTGCAGAATCTCATCTCTCCACCAACATTGTAAACAGTCACCTGCGCCAGAGGGAACAAACTGACATACTTAGTTCTGGTTTTGGACTAAATGGAGGAGAGGAAGGTTCCTCTCTGAATCCTACTCAAACCCTCTTTGCCATGTGGAGCAAAGTAGCAGAGATGGATAAATGCACTTCAGATCTATGTGCATTTCTGAGATCAACATGATACATTTGGTTAGCCTTGGGGACTGAGTACAAGCTTCTAAAAATGGCTGCTTCTCTATCTTTATAAACAAAACTAGGTCAAGCTATATTAAACTTCAGCGTCTTTAGTCTAACAGCAAAGTTTTCCTGACAAAGGATTCGGCAGCTTCTTAAGGCCATGGTAGGGGTGCCTCCAAGTGGTGCCCTTTCGGTGCCATGGTCCCCCTAAAAAAAATCCCGGCAACCCCACTGGGACCCCTAGAGAAGTCCTCTGCCCCATTTAATAAACCACATTCAGTTCATACAATAACATACGGACATCTCGCCACTCTAAACATTTTACTGGTCACCGCTGGGTCACGTTTCAGTTCTTTTCAATGATATGCTCTAAATGAATGACTTCCTACATGACACCTTTTTTCTTTTAGTAATACTGATTGTCACTAAACAGTGTATTCTTCTCTTTGTTGTTCATTTAGTTCAAATTGAGACAGAAAATACACAGATATATATATATTTTTTATACTTACACATGTAAAATCTTAAAATATTAATTTGTCTTTACAAAGTATAGCAAAAAATAAAACTAAGATTGCATAGAAGTAGTGCAATTGTTCATCTTAATTTATTGTGTGATTAACTGATTAATTGATAAACTGCTTATTGCCTTAGGCTTAGCCAGCGTCATGCTGGGGATATTACTCTTCTTCAGCAGGGAGATAGAAGCTAATAATTTACAAACAAATATAAACATTGTTGGCTAACTGTAGTGTGTGCCACCCAGCTTTTAAGAAAACCTTTTTCATGTCTGTGACAAACCAGCAGACATAAATCAGCTTGATAGTCAAAGAGCTTTGTTTCTGTTGTGTGCAGCTCCAGCGACAACAGGGACCAACACAAAGAAAGAGAAAGCCTCCAATCTGAAGGTTTTACTTTCAAAGTTTTACACCAGAAAATAAGCGAATGCTTTTGTTGACCACTGTGCAAGAAAAGCTTTTACACTGCTGCTATGTTTCTTAACTTCTTCCTCTCAGGGCCAATGCAGCGTTATGGCCCTAATCTGTTTCCATAATGGACATTACACTTCTCTGCAGTCTGTGTTTCACTCAGGATGTCTGACCATGATATGCTGTTTGCCTCTCCAATGTTTTCCCTTATGCACATACTGCTGTTGCCCGATTCATATCAGAGTAGATCAATAGCTTGATAAATTCCCGATTGCCTCTGCAGCAACCGTATTCCTGGAGTTTTGGAAAAGAAGGAGAGCAGAACTAACTTACGACTGGGATCTCATCGACTGGGAGGAGGAGGAGGTACCTCAGAAAGAGATCTAGTGTTGTTAGGATCACCTCAAAAATTTATTTTACGCCAGAGTTATCATGTAAACTGAGTTCATTATGTGATGTTTTGTTAATCAGGAGGAACTGAGGCCTCAGTTTGAAGCCAAGTACTCCAGATCGGAGAGAGTTAACCCCATTTCTGGAAAGCCTGAGCCCTTCCAGCCCTTCTCAGACAAACTCAGCCGCCTGATGGTGTCTGTGTCAGGAATATTCTTCATGGTAAGCCTTTTGATGGGAGTGGAATCGGCCTGTTTGGGATCTGGGTTCACATTTTGATCGTGACATCAGCAGAAGTGTTCTGTCGCCCCCTGCTGGCCAAAGAATATGATTCAAGTAAATGGACATCTGGACTTTCTTATCTCATATGTGTTTTATTATATAAAACATTAGAAATAATATAGTTATTTTTCAATTCTATTTTACATTTTCCCTCCTGCAGTAGTATTTCTTTTCAGTTTGTTGCCCAGTTTTTAATTTTCTCTTCAGTCTTTAAACTCTGTAATCTCACCATCTCGTCGCCTCAGATTTCCCTCGTTCTGACGGCTGTGTTTGCTGTCGTGGTTTTCCGTCTCATTGCGATGGAGAAGTTTGCCTCCTTCAACTGGGACTTTGTCCAGAAAAACTGGCAGTTCGCCACGTCTGGCACTGGCGTCTGCATCAACTTTATGATGATCATGTCTCTCAATGTGGTGGGTGTCTGGACATGCGTCGACTGTTTTCCAACAAAATGTTTCATGATAGGGAAAAAAAATTTTTTTAGTCGTTCCTCATGAGTTGTTTCCATTTTGTCAGGTTTATGAAAAGGTGGCCTACCTGTTGACTAACTTAGGTTAGTTTTTTTACTCTCGTATCTTCATTATGCATTTATTTTCATATTTGTCTGCAGAGGTTTTTTCCCCTTTTCATCCTTTTTAACCCCACACTCTTGCTGCTGTTGTCTAGAGCACCCACGCACCGAGTCTGAGTGGGAGAACAGCTTTGCTCTGAAGATGTTTCTCTTCCAGTTTGTGAATTTGAACAGCTCCACATTTTACATCGCTTTCTTTCTCGGAAGGTAACAGCTGTGAACTTTGTCAGTGTCCTGACATTTTCCGACTCGTTGTGTGGTTCAGACTCTGTGTTTTAGCTCTGCTTAAGCTCCTTCTTGTCTGAAAAAGTGAACAAAATGTTGTTTTTGTGAGATAATTATCAGCCTTAAGCGTTATTTTATTTCCACCATGAGTTCATTAGTATTTCACTGATTTAATTCAACAGCCTAATTATGCGCTCCTCAATATCTGCAGGTTTGCTGGCAGGCCTGGAAGCTACAATAAGCTCTTTAATCGATGGAGGCTGGAGGAGGTGAGAGCATTTGTGATTATTTCAGAGAAGTCGGAGTTGATTATCACTCTCTAAGTTTGGATATATTTAGAACTCCCAAACGATTCATCTTTCTAATGATCCGCCCACTTCTTTCTGTGGAGAACCATTCATCCTGCCCCACAATTACTCGGATTTTCAACCCTAATGCTAAAAAAAAAACACAAGGGGAGCCGGGGTGTCAAAAGATTCGCTCATAACTCTGAATTACAAGGCGTGAAATATGGATGCAGCAGCTGTTTATCATTTCAATGTTGTTTCTTTCTCAAGTGTCACCCCAGCGGCTGTTTGATTGATCTGTGTCTGCAAATGGGAGTCATCATGTTCTTCAAACAAATCTGGAACAACTTCATGGAGCTTGGATATCCGTGAGTAATACATCATCACCACTTCACACTTTGTTTGCAATGAAAACACATTGATGCTTAATGATTTCAACGGACTGCTCCATTTATTTGTTCACTCCCTTTGTCTTTTTACCCTTTAGTGAAAAAAAAAAAAAGGAAACATCATTTCTGTCCTTTAAAGCCTCCGTTGCACTGTCAGAAATAATTGCTTTGAGATGATACACTGCTTCCTGCATCCCTAGCTTGCTGCAGAACTGGTGGTCTCGCAGGAAGATGAAGAAAGGAGGAGGTGGTGGAGGCCAGAATATGGAGAACAAAACCCAGCTGCCACAGTGGGACAAAGACTGGAACCTGCAGCCGATGAACGCACACGGACTGGTGGATGAATACCTGGAAATGGGTAAAATGTTGCCCTCTTGTACTTTCTGTGAGAGAAATGATCTATTAATCGTTGAGCTTGTTGGTGTTTCTAATTGCATTTGTAAAAGGATCAAATTAAATTACTATTTTTTGGTTGGTTTACCAGAATACTTTAATAAGAAATTTATTTATATCAAATGTTTATTGTTTTTTGTTTTTCCAAATGCAACTTGAGTTTGACATTTTAACCATCCTCATCCTTGGTTGACACATAACCTGCAGACAAATGCATTTGTTTCAGTTTGTTCAATAATCCAATAAAAAGTTGACATTTTTCTTCTACAGCTCTGGAAAGAATGAAAAGGCCACTTAAAATGATCAGTTTCTTTAATTTTACTTTTTATAGGAATATGTTTAAGTAAAATGAACATTGTTCTTTTATTCTATGAACTACTGACCGCATGTTTCTTAAATTTATTTATTTGCAGAAAATGAGAAATGATCAAAGTAACGAAAAAGATGCAGAGCTTTCAGACCTCAAATAACGCAAAGAAAACAAGTTCAGATTCATTTAGAAACAATAATACAAATGTTTTAACTCAGGAAGAGTTCAGGAATCAATGTTTGATGGAGTAGCCATGAGGTTTTCAATGGCTTCAGTGCAGTGGGCTCTTCATTTTTTCCAGAGGTGTATATTTGGGTTTCCATCTTTATAAAAAAATTAAATAAATAGTATGAAAAGTCACAAACTCTGCTGTAAATAGTCTTTTTGTAACTTAAGAAGACAGAGAATTATAAATTTTTGAATGCGACAAGTCCTAAAAACACAATCAAACAGCCTTGATTGTGTTTTTTTACATTATATGGAAAACAAAAATTACTTTTGCAGAAGAATGTTAAGGGAAATGTGTTTTTTGCTCAAATATTCTGGATGTTTTAAAAATTGAAAAGCCAAAAATCTAAAACCTGTTCTTCATATTAAAGTGCAGACTTTTCTTTTCTTTTGTAGTTCTCCAGTTTGGCTTCACCACCATTTTTGTAGCAGCTTTCCCTCTGGCTCCTCTCCTGGCTCTGCTTAACAACATCATCGAAATTCGTCTGGATGCCTACAAGTTCGTCACTCAGTGGAGGAGACCCATGCCAGCGCGGGCAACAGATATAGGTTGTTGTCTCGCTCTGTTACTCTCAGACTCTCAGCTATTTTGGGATCAGAGACACAACCCCCATTTTTTTCATCTCCTATTATCTATATTCTATCTAAATTCCCCTCCTCCTATCCTCAGTTTCTTCCACAAGTGATGCAGCTGAACAACATGGGAAAAAATGTTACTCTCCTTTATAAATAATGTGCCGGAAAAAGTTTTCACCTCCTCTTAAAACCTGCACTGCTGCTTTTTACACTGCCCTGCAAAAGTATTCATACCCAGTATTTTCCTTTTTGTTTTTTTGCATATGTAAATTACAACTACATATTTTTTAATTGTTTCTGTTTGTAATAAAACAACACAAACTAACACATAATTGTAATGTACATGATACATGGTTTTTAATTTTTTTAGAAAAACTTGAAAGTGACTTGTGTAAATGTATTGAGCCCTCTCTATTACCTTTAACACATTTGAAACCCTTTAATAAAATCAGTTTTCACTATTTACAATGATGAAATCATAAGAAGTCAGTCCAGCTCAGTTTATTTATATAGCGCCAATTTACAACAAATGTCATCTCAAGGTACTTTACAAAAAGTCAGTTCAGTTAAATATGTTTTCTAGGCCCATAGTGCCATTTTGTAGCATAATCAAATAGCTGTTACCTTCAGTTGCTATAAAAAGGCTCTATATATTAAATATGACTTAAAATAAATTTTATATCCTAATTTAAAACCTTGAAAATGGGCCTCTGTCTCTTTAAGAAACTCCTGCTCCTGCTCTTTCTGAAACGCCACCGTCAGGAAGTCGCTCCTCTATTAACCTTTTAGCAACGTTTTTACCAGCGTTGAACTCAGATGTAGCTCATATAATGAGCTCAGCAGATGCTCAGTTCCACCAGGTGTTTGCTAATTGCTGCTGGCTAGTCTGAAGGAGCTGAGAGAGGCGGGTTGCCCTGTGAGGCACAAGCTCAGAAGCCTGGAAACTGCAGCTCTGTGGAGGAGCTTCGTCTGAAGGCGTAGCTAGGTCCAACCAGGTGTTTTCCACAGCTGAATGGTTGCCATGGAGATTAAGGGATTACTCAAACATCCAGGAAAGAATCAAAGCAACACTCCAGATATGTTTTTGGGAATAATATTATATACATAATACTGCCCCTTTAATAACCAGGTCGAGTCTCTGACTTGCAGAAATTGAGAAATTTCACAGGCAAAAGGGCAGAGTCAGACGGAGACGGACACATCTACATCCTGTCCCACTGTGCAGCCATATGCTACGCCTTCCGCTCCATCAGTTCACTCCCCCATAACATAAACAAATTCCACCCTTCTGTGCTCCGCTGAGCCCTTCACGTGTCACATTCCCGTTAATAAAAAGCAAACCCTGAAACCTTTACGAATATAACCTGTTTTATATTTACCCCGACATTTGCTGATAGTTCAAACCCTAATTCAACACAAACGTGCATGTTTTCTGTGTTCAGTATTTTCGGTAAATAATAGTTGATGCAGGTTTTTGTGCAGAAAAATGATGAAGTGCGTGCTTACAGCACATTAGCTGAAAAGCAGACAAAGCAGCACAGTCAAAGATCAGCCAGGTCGTGTTTATGTTTTTCTACCCCCTAGCTAAAACTAATTACTGTTGAACTAATAAAAATGTCACAGACAGTTGAAAGCGTATGATTTACTCCCCCTCATTAAGGCTTGAGGGTTTTTCTTAACCTTTGCTGCCTCTCGTTATGATTAATAAAGCATTGAACGATGTTTATCTACCGCAGGTATCTGGCATGGGATTCTGGAAGGTATCGGCGTTCTGGCAGTCATCACCAATGCCTTCGTCATCGCTATAACCTCGGACTACATTCCCCGCTTTGTTTACGCCTTCAAATACGGCCCCTGTGTGGACAAGGGGCCCCATCATGCAGATGAGTAAGTGTTTTTGTTTTGTTTTTTTAAAAAAAAAAAGCTGTTTGCAGATCAAATATATCTGGAGGTGCAGAAGTTGTTGTGGTGTGATAGTTTCTTTTCTCTTCAATCGGCTCAGGTGCCTGCGAGGTTATATGAACAGCAGCTTGTCTGTGTTTGACATGTGGGAGCTGAAGAACAGCAGTGAGTTCAGATACTGCAGGTACAGAGACTACAGAGCGCCGCCCTGGAGCACCGCGCCCTACGAGTTCACCCTGCAGTTCTGGCATGTGTTGGCTGCCAGGCTGGCATTCATCATCGTCTTTGAGGTCTGTCAATGCGCTCTTGTATGCTTGAGTCTGTATGAACGAGGCAGGATGCTACAGCTAAATCCCTTCCCGCTGTCTGACTTTAATAATTAATTTTTTAGCAGCTTTAGATGTATTTTTGTACACTGTTATTAAAAGAAAATCTTCAAGGCCTGCTTTAAGTTATTCTCTGTGGTTTAATTAAGTTATACTCCAAAGTAAAGTGATCAATGTCTAACACTTCTAGACCACACAAAATATATCCAGTGTGTGCTGCAAGTGGTTTATATTTACCTGGCTCTTGAATTTGATCACATTTTGTTACATTGCGCATAGTTTTTCTTTATTTACAAAGAAAAAAATGTGGTTATACATTTGTATTCCACTCAGTTCAATCAGCAGTTTGCAGACTTGCTACAATTAACTCTGCATGTGCTTTGGGGTATTTTTTGAACAGCTTCACCCATCCAGAGACTGAAAAGTTTGCTCATAATATTCTACAACATTGCAGAAACTCAGTCAGATTGGATGGAGAGTAGGGCTGGACAATAAATTAATAACAATATATATTGCCATAGACACATGATCAAAATCAATAGATGATATATATTCAATAATTTCACTGAACTCCCATCCAGAACCGCACAGCATTCTGGGAGAAGTAGGCAGAGGAAACACTTTAGCTTCCCAACTTCTCACAGCCAACTAAGAAGCGTTGGTGGCATCAACTAACTCACTCACTCTGTGGTTACCTAGCAACTCATTCATTCTTTGGTTACCTAGCAACAACCTGTTGAATAACGTGCTGAAGTTTTTCCACCGAGCCTCTGAACTGCTTAAAACTGAACAACGGTGAGTGAAATTTGTGGATAAAACAGAAAACGCCACCAGTTGGTAGTATTTCATATTTTTACAACAACAAAACATATCAGTAATTATTCATATCAAATTATATGAAATGCTTATATCGTGATATATTTTTTTAGCCATCCAGGCCAACAGAGAGTTTCTGTTCAATTGGATTTAGGCCTGGACTTTGACTGGGACATTCTAACACAAGCCACCACCATGGAGTTTGTGTGATTAGAGTGAAACGCAGTTTCTGTATAACATATTCTTACCACTACACTACTTTGTGTTAGTCAGTGACATAAAACTACTATAAAACAGTGAAGTTTGAGGTTCTAATTTGTCATAGTGTGAAAATGTTCAGACGTGTGATTTCCTTTGCAAGGCACTGTTTAAATGTGTGTCAAAACTTTCTGCTCAACTAGCTACGTTACCTCTTTCAGCACCTGGTGTTCGGCATCAAGTCCTTCATTGCGTACCTCATTCCGGACATGCCGAAGGATCTGTGCGACCGCATGAGGAGGGAGAAGTACCTGATGCAGGAGATGATGTACGAGGCGGAACTGGAGCATCTGCAGAAAGAGCGAAAGAAAAACGGGAGGCGTTATCACCACGAGTGGCCTTAGCCTCAGCTCCCCCTGACGTGTCCACAGCTCATCACTCAGCCCTCAGCTCACCAACACAACCCACCCCCCTCTGCCTATTTATGTATGTTAGCTTTGAGAGTCTAGCTTTGCGCTTCTGGTAGAGTCTCTACACCAAAGACATCCTGTTGAGATCTTCTCCCTGAACTCCTCGTTGTGTTTTCTGACCCCCTCGTCCAGCAGGTTGCCCTTGGATCTGTGCCCTGTCATGGCTTCAGTGGGAAAACCTTTGCAATTGTAATGTTTACTATGCAGATCAAGGGTTGCAGTCGACCCTTGCTCACTCTCAGCCCCAAGCCCTGCAGCCTCTCTTTTTGTGGCAGCTAGCACTTTGCTTCAATTCTGCATGGCAGCGCGATTCCTTCTCTGTATCGTCGCCTACGGCAGAGATACGTGTGCGTGGCACTAAACGTTTCCTTGTTGCCAAGTGATTCTGGTGATTGTGGCTACCAAATAAAACAGACACTGCTCTTACAAAGTAACTGTATATCGCTGTTAAAGCATGTTCACTGACATTTTGCAGATATTTCATGAACTGCAAAGAGAAAAAAAAAAACTAAATTCAGATCACTTGTGAAGGGTGTTGACATCCGTTCTGTGCATTTGATAAAGAAACCTATAAAGTGCATGGTAACACTGTTTTGTACCTTTTGATAGACAAACTCCTTGTCCTGATGCCTGGTGGTTCATGTGAGTGCGAGTTGTGAGGTTATCTCTGTGTTTCTGTTGATCTTGACTCTTGAGTTGAGGAAATGCAAACTTGGTGAAGCTTGTTTGTGCCTGCAGTGTAACAGCATCATCGCCCTCCACAGCTTGGTCAGCACATGCCTTTCTTTTTCTTTTCTTTTAATAAGAGATGTTTGGTTTGGATGTCGACTACACCTCGGTACCTTCTCGGGTCTCGGCGTCGGGGCGACGGTGTATATATGTCGTAACTGGACTCCCGTCGTGAATAATGCGTGTGTTTGCTTTCCAGGATCCAGAAATCTGCTCTCCCGTTCGTCTTCCCGCAGTCTGTTTTTCATTTGCCACTGGAAGTCATGAAATGTGGTTGAAACTCAGATATCTTGGAAATACCTGTGGCTTGGTTGTTCGGTTTGCAGACAAAGTCCGTATGCTGTTCCTCGCTCATAGAGCACAAAAAGCACACTACTGTTCCAGTGTTTCAGAAAGCTTACCAGAGGAACTGGGGAAGTTAAACTTAAGTTAAGATGCCTTGGATTTTAACTGCATGTTTCTTTCTTATGAACTTGAGAAGTAAAACATTACTGCTTTTTTTCTGCTAGATTTGGTCTGGATCCGGATCACTCCTGAGTCAAACACCCTAAAATTATGAGTTTATAAGGCCTTGGAAAGCTATTTACACCTCATAAATCTTTAAGCGTATTTTATTGGGATTTACATGATAGGCCAACACAACGTAATAATTGTGACGTGGAAGAAAATTTTCTTTCTTTTTTTTTTTAAATATATAAAAAGTGTGGAATGCATTTGTATTCTGTATCCTAGAATATAATTCTAATTTAAAAAGAAAGTCTTGAACAGTCCTGTTTGTTTTCTGCCTCATGGGGACACAGTAAACATTTGGGGGAGCGTGCTCTGACCTCATGAGATCACAGTTGAACTTTCCGTGTTCAAAGTCTGAAGAGGTGTACCATGAAAGACTTGCGGATGCATTTGGATTCTACTAAGTGTTGACTTGGGGACAGCTGATATAAATGCATGCCACTCTTTTTAGATTTTTTCTTTGTAAAAACAAATGTTGGAAAAAATTTAGTGCTTGTGTGTGTGTTGGCATAACACATAATTCCCATATAAATTAGAGTTAGGTTGTGGTTGTGGTTGTAATAAGGGGAAAAATGACAAAGTTTAAATAGATTGACTACTTTAGCAAGGCGGTGTATCAATGAGGGAGGAGCAGCTCATGCTTTTCTTATTCAGTTATGAATCATAAGAATCATTTATGGTGTAAAGAGATTACCCAGTGTGAATTGCACGGCATTTTTATAAGACTCAATTGAATTTTGATGTACATCAATTCACACATTTTATGCTTTTATACCTTTTCTTTTGCACTATCACCCCAAGTTTCCATTTTCCCACACTCTGACAGTGTAAAGTCCACATTTCTCAGGTGTCGGCTGAATGTTTGCAGATGATCTGATTTCTATCCTATTTTATAAGATGCAAGCTTTCTTTTCTTGTTTTTTTTTATATATATATATTGTTGCTCTTCAGTGCTCTTTGCATGATTTATATGCACACTCGGTAGAAAGCTGGTTTTATTTTTTATTTTAACTCTTTTTTTTTTTTTTTTTTCACTGCTGCCCTTAGCTTTGTGAAGTAGGTCAGAAATGTCCTCTTTCTGTACGAAGCAGGCCGTTGGTCAAAAACTAATGACGCTTTCAGATCATGCTTAATCCAATATTTCCCTGTCTTACTGACATCAACTAGTTTTTAAAGAGTCTCTTCCCTGCGATGTGAACACTAAAAATCTATGCATGTCGTTCTCCTCGAGTGCTACTTTTCTTTTCAGCAGAAGCAGATGTAGATGCACTGGTACGTTCGTACTGTAGAGTATGCATGTCTCTAACTGCTGCTTTTAGCAGAGCCAGCGTCTGTAGAGTTATTACACATATCACCTCTATTTTTTCAGTGTTGTTCATTTTTGGAGTCACGTCAAGATTTTATATTGAAGGAGTATTTTCTAAGTCACAGCTTTGGACTCTTCACTGTTTAACATCATCAAGGAGACGTAGATGTAAATCCCCAGAGTTCCTCTGCTTGGACTCTCGTTTGGGAATCACAAAGATGTTTACCCATGAACAGCCCGAGAATTTAACCTAAAGGCAAACGAGTGCGGTGTTAGGAATGACCTTGGATGACCCTGTTACTAATCATTTCTAAATGGCTCTTCATCAGTTCTCCTTCTCACAGGTATAAATGCTGCACAATGGTGGAAAGGTGCTTCTCCAGCCTTCTATCTTTGGCAATAGCACAACATTAGTGTTGTATGATAAGTAATAATGGCGTGACCTTGCACATGTCTGAAAGCATAGCAGTCCGGAGGGGGATTAAGCTTCATGTGGTACGCTCTGCCTCCTGATAGGATCATGCTTGAACAACGATGTAGTTGATGTGGAAGCACAGTGACGTCAGCTCATACATTTAACTCTAGTAGAATGATATGACTGTATCGATAGCATTGTTTACTTCATTCCTGTTTACATGTACAAACATTGAAATGTATAAAAATAGTGTAAGATACTTTGGATATCACTCTTTTCTGTAATAAATCATGGATTGTAACTTTTAAATTAAATCTCGTCTCCTTGGTTTTTTTTTATCTCTGTTTTAAAGTGCATGACATAGGACTGGACAACTAATCAATAGGAATATATTTTCCAATAGACACGCGATCAATATCAATAAATAACACATGAGATTGAATTTTCAATAATTTCACTGAACCCTGATCCAGAACCGCATGGCATTCTGGGAGATGTAGGCAGAGAAATAACTTCAGCCACTCCACCTCTCACAATCAGCTAAGGAAGTTTGGTGGCGTCAACTAACTCTCCCATTCTTTGGTTACCTAGCAACTCAGTCACTCTTTGGTTACCTAGCAACAATCTTTTGAGTAACTGGCAGAGCACAGTGCTTCATTACTGCTTAAAAAAAAACAGCAGCGTGGAGTTAAAACTGTCTCTATTTGTCACCAGTTTGGCATTATTTCAGATATTTAAACCAACCAATAATTATCAACATCAGCTGATATTAAATGCTTATGTCTTGGTACATTTTTCAGTCATATCCAGCATGACCAGAAGAAATGGCTGTGTGCATTTATTATCCTAAACAGTGTTCCAGCTGAACTAAATCTGCTTATGGAGCAAACTGAAGCCCACCAAAACGCAGACGCTGTTTTCTTCTTCTCCCCTCACTATTATTACAGACCGCAAAACCTCCAGGCCAGAGACCGTTCACATAGCATACGTTTAAAGAATATTGTGTTTCTATAACAAAGTCTCTCTCCCAGTATTATTTGACCACATCATTGAGGCTCACGCCGTTGCCGCTTGGCCCTGGATGATGACTGCTTTTCCATCTTGCACAGGCCTTAGTTTTTTACAGTGAGATCTAAATACAGCAAAAGAAACATCGGAGCTCTGATGACAAATGGTTCATGCTTTAATTATTTCCTCTGTCATGTTGCCCACGCCATGATATTTCCTTTCACTGTCGCTGACTAACAGACTTTGTATAATGGCCCGAGCTGATTTCACAATCTTTATTTTCTTCCTGCAGAAGAAAATAAAGAGAATATTTCTTTAAAGTGCAGCAATATTGCTTCATGTAAATCTATGCTGATGCCGAACGCTTCGGGAAAGAAAAAAAAACAACCATATAGTGTGATTAACTGTGCAACAAATGATGTCATCTGTAGATTAATGTCTCTATGCTGCAGGGTTTGAATTAAAATACATACTTACAGCAGTAAACATAACCCAAACAGAGATGTAAAGATTTGACTTTTTATGGCTATTTACAATTTCTGGTTTTCTTTGAGGTTTGTTAAGTTTAAATTTCCTTTGATTGGATTTTCTTCTTCCAAGGAGCATAACATATAAAGAGTAAAAAGTGTGCTGCAAAGTTTGGGTTTTGGTTTTAATGTGAACAGAATAC